>JAHBCN010024080.1:0-12183 GCA_019359885.1 Listronotus oregonensis | reverse complement strand
ATCTTTTTAAAAAGATACGTTTTATGCACTTAAGATAATACATTAGTGGTACTTATTGTAAAATTAAATAAACGATTATCTTACTTCTTTGTTTATTGATACAACACTTTTACATAATGCGCATAATATTGATGTGATTTTGCATATTCAGAGTCCTGCAATAGGGCTTCACGAAATTTTTGGAATTTGATTAAAAAAACAATTTATGATTTCATACTTTTTTGGACCACCCTGTATGTGCAAAAGTATTTTCCTGAAATACAGTCATATGTATAATATAGATCTGCGTTCGAACAAAATTCCTAATTTAATTGACGCACTATTGCAGGACCCTATATTTTAACCATACATCACTATTGTTTATTTTCGATTGAGTAATATAACATAAACACGTGTCAAATTAAAAGGCTTCTTTTTTTAAAGCCTGTTTGAAATAATCTTTTGTTTTGCTCATAATTTGCTGATCGTACTTATTGTACAGTGTCTTAATGTCCGTAAACCACGTAACCACGCGATTTTGGTTTGTAATAGTGGCTCCACTGGGTTTCTTTCTTATTAACAATGTTACCAAGTTGGAAAAAAGTTCATAAATTTTGCCTACATTTATTTGTTTTATGTGACCATTTACCAGTTTTTTAACTCTAAATAAAGCGGAAAATGTGTAGATCAAAATTGCTGATTATAATAACCTCCTAAAACATTAAAATTCCGAAAAAAAAACAGAATCAGTGCAGGTTAATGGTCAAAAAAGCACACATATAATAGAGCAAAATTAGGGTTGGCAACACAGCAAGCTCTGTTTGATAGTTAACTTGACCGACACTACTGAGGGACTTGGTCATTGTTGGCGTTTTGGATAGTTTTTTTGGAGAATGTTTAGATTTTCTTGATCAATTTATTTTCAAAAACGAACCTTACAAGCTTAAAAAAGGTTTACTTTGCATATTTCGAGTTTTAAAGGTAAGTTACATATGTTTTTGTTACTTAAAAAAAAACGTTTAAAATGTCGACTGCGGAACAAGATGCGTTTATAATAAGGGCACATTTTAGAAGTGCAACTTGTAATGAGGATGAAACTTAGTCATATTCTCTCCAAAGTTGCATGGACCACTTTAGCGAAAGGTTTGCTGACAATCTTGTTGAGTACGAAACATTTGTCCATCACAGACATGTGCTAATCAGTCGCTTTAAAAACAAAAATTGCATTTGTCAGGGAAAGTTTATTAGAAGGCGTACTGTGCTTACAGAACCTGTTCTTGATACGTGCCCGAATGGGGCACAGTCCTAACAAATCGGCAAAGAAGTTGTCTACTCAAACCGGTAAGGATTCTATTTTAAATAAAAATTGAAATTTATGTTTCCAGTGCCACACATCTTTTAGAAATGTCTGTTGGTACTTGCCATAAAGCACTAACAAAAAATTGGAAATGCATCCATATAAAGTCACAGTATTGCAAGAACTCTTTCCACCAGATTTTCCAAAGAGGGTGCAGTTTTACCAATGGTTTAATAAGATTTTTAAAAATAATAATGTTGTGAACCGTACTCTTTTCTCTGATGAAGCTTGGTTTTATTTGTCCAGTTATGTCCAGAACTATCGAACTTGGGCCACGGAGAATCCACATACCTTTATCGAAACTTCATTTTTGATTACTGTAATAATTTTTATAATTGGAATTTTTGTAGATTGTTTTATCCTAATTTCTTTCAGCATGTAATAATTGACATTTAAAAATACTTATGTAGTGTAACTTATTACCAATGTACAAATAAATATAAGTCAAGTAGTTTTAATTTAAAAAATTTAAACAAACTGTGTGAACAACGAGTTTACGTGTCTTGAATTTTCCTATTAAGTTTAAATAACCGAAAATCCAAAGCTATACTAAAAATTATAAAAAATCTTTGCTAAGCCCAACATTTTTCGTATTAAATCCAGCAAATTAAATTACTGACAAACAAGAGACTTAAAACTAAATGCATGCAAAAATTATCCAGAAAGGCTGTAATAACTTGGCATTTCCTAAGCATTTCCTAGGCATTTCCTAAGCTTAAAAAAATGAATTTTTTTCACATTTAAAAATTGATTTTAAAATGCACGACGCCAATAAATATTTCTATGGATGTTTTATTAAATTTTGTGCAATCTCTGAATAGGCAGCCCGCCACACTTTTGGCCACGTGGTTATCCGACATTAGTGAAGTCCTTGTACATATTTTTCTGGATTTACTGCGAAGCCTTTATTCAAAACACCCAAGCACCTTGACTTGTTTGTCTTTGTATCTAAAGTTGTTACAAGACAAGACAAGACACTGTCCCTTGTCCTCGACGTTTGTTTTTAAATGTATCAAATATTTATACCTATAGACATCAAAACTGGTAGTATTAACACCACTTTTATTTAAAAAATAATAATTTGGTGTTATTTTCTTAAAACCAAAACAGCTGCTAAATATTTTCTTAAAAAATACAACAATATGAAATTATAATAAATAAAATCGGATATACGTCTAAATGAAACTGTTGTTCTCCATCCCAAAAAAAAATATTTAAAACTCCTTAAATAGTATATTATATTATAAGGATTAAAAGTGCATCGAGCAATTTTTGCAGTTGAGAGGCGAAGCGCAGCGCAGCCGAGAGAATGCAAAATTGCGAGTAAAAATAAGCACTTTTAGTCCGTATGATATATACAATTTTTTCTCCAACCAAGTCAAAATGAATACATTTATTTATCCAAAAGAGCTGAAATGCAATTGCTTTTAATCCTAGGATTAAAAGTAGCACTTTTAATCCTAGGATTAAAAGTGTTGCTAAGCAACGAGCACATTTTTTACGGTATGAGAATTGATAGCTTTTGCACCTGAAAATACTACAAAAATGTCAACATTTTTTGACGGTTTGAGAAAAAATTGTTTAATATGTTCCCTTTCTAAACTTTTTGGCTTTTAAGGCATACACGTTTTAGATATTTTGTTTATAATATTTTAGGAGAAAAGAACTTAAAGTTTCTAACTCCTGCTTTCGCTTTGTTTGTGGCCTCAGAAGATAGGACTATATATCGGAACCTTTAAAGAATCTGGCTCCACTAGAGAAATCGACAGAAACTGCATTTTGCAGCTTTTGTTTAAAAGACAACACCCACTAAGATACATTTTACCTAAGGACAAAGACACATAGAGGTCTGCTGAATGTTTCAAAGCATTTATGGTTTTCTTTAGGAAGTGTTATACATACCGCTTACCCATCTTTATAATGCGTTCCCCATGGAGTTTATCATTAATGTTGTTCGCTTGACAGATTTTTGAAAAATCTAATTTTTTGATCTCTTGTGTTTTTTGGATACAACTAACGGTTTTTGAAAAAATCGCTGGTAAATTAAAGGGAAGCAGTTGCGTATGGTGAAAGATAAAAAAACATAAAGTAGTATATTCATTGCTTTTATACTACTGTACTTTATTATTTATTTAACTAAAATAATTTGTTCACATGTTCCTGTAATTAAACTGGAATTTTTTCACGTAAATAATTTTTTATCTAATTTAATAGGAAAAATTGAAGAGCTCAAAAAAACAATGTCAAGGAAGTGTGGTTATTTAACATAAAATTAGTCCACAATGTAAATAAACATTACTTATAGAGGCAGTCATAGCCTGCTACCTTATGGTCAGTTTAAAAAATTTTAGCGTGCACAAAAATTTTGGTGATAAAAAGTGTTTACCCCCTTAATGTCCCCATAAAATTGGGTTTTTACCACTTTTAAGACATCGCCTAAAACAAGAGGCGTATGCAAATTTTCGAGATTTTTTTGTAAAACCGTAGCTATAGTTTAAAATATTTTGTTATGAAGGCTGTAGTTCAAACGAAGGGCACTTTAGGACACATGTTTATGGAACAAAGCTCGTCTTTTTACCTCAAAAACACGTTCTTAAAACATTTGTACTGTATTTTTAAACAGCCTATGGGTCAGTTGGCACAGGTAAAAAAATACCGTTCATCTTGGCGGTAAACCAGTATAAAAATTTTGTAATCCAGTGTTATTTATCAGTTAATTTGTTTATTATTAACGCGTGCTATTATAATTTCGTTTAAATAAAACAAAAATACCGCAAAATAAATGGCTGGAAACTTTTTAATTGTATTCTGAATTTGTTATATAAGTCACCTAACCTAGTACAAAAAGATTGCATTTAGCAAACTAGTATTAAATGTCTTAAATAATTAATTAATTTTATTAAAAACGAATTAACCTTTTGCAATACTTAGTGAAATAGCTTGGCGACCACATCTATTATAACAACAGTAATACCACAATGCAACACAATGAATTGTCAGCGTAAATATTAAAGTAGAAGTAACGATAGTCGGATTACCTACATGTTTAATTATTAAAAAATATACTAAAATGCAGTGCAAGTATTCAATTTATACGGTATATCCCAAATTTAGTATATGAAGTTATCGATGATTTTGAAAATCGGGTTAAGGTTAATTTTATCGCGCATAAAATACTCAATGTTTAAACTTTTCTGTTAGTCGTCAAGATATTAAATAACAAAAGTTTACTAAAAAAATAAACTATATTTTATTTTCATTGATAATGTTTCTTTAATTTGGGACAAGTGGTTTTAGATCCTTGCAAATCGATACTGCATGTCCAAATTTCGGAATTCCAAAAAAAAAAAAATCCATATAACAACACTAGTAGAACGCACCCCTCTGCCGCTGGATGGAGTGATGAAGTTGTTGGAGCTTTGCCTCCGTAGTTCCTACTTTCCGGTGAAAGATGAGTTCTACGCGCAGAATGATGGGCTTCCCATGGGTTCATCGCTCTTTCCAGTGTTAGCAAATATTTATATGGAGTGGTTTGAGGAACATGCAATTAAAACTGCACTAATCAACCCAAAGGTTTGGCTAAGATATGTTGACGATACTTATATTGTATGAACTGGTAATGACGGAACATGAAGGTTTCTTAAAACATCAAAATTGCCTCTAACCTTTTATAAACTTTACAATGGAGAAGGAGCAAAATACGGCCCTACCTTTCCTCGACGTTCTAGTTAAACGAATTAATAGACATATACAAACCTCGGTATACAGAAAACCTACCCACTGGACAATATTTACACCAAAACTCTAATCACTCTAACGAAACCAAACAGGGGGTTATACGTACTCTATATAATCGTGCAGTGACCTTATGTAACCGTAGGGAATCCCTGCAAGAGGAAATAGGTAACATAACTAGAGATCTTAAGCAGAACAGATACAGTGAGAGACTAGTAAAGGAAACAATCGAAAAATATCAAAATAAGACAAGAAACTCTAACTTGAACGAGACTCCACTTGACCAAATATTTATGACAATTCCATATACTAGTATTAAAAGAACTTCGGAAAAGATTCGCAGAATCGCGAATAAGTATAATATTAAAACGGCATTTAAATCCCAAACTACTCTAAGAAGTATTCTTACTAAGACGAGAGCAGACAACAGCGTGTCAAATAATGACTGTATTCTTCCAAATTTCCTATGAATGTGGTAAGGTATACATCGGGGAAACAAAAAGACCACTTGAAGTTAGAGTTAAAGAACACAAAAAACATACATAACGAGGTGAAACGTCGAAGTCAGGGATTGAGGAAAACATGCTTGGTCAAACCAAAACCGCATACAATGGTCGGAAGCAAAAACCATTCATAAAGGAACCCACTGGAAGAAAAGAAAATTTAAAGAAGCTGTAATAATTGTAAACAACCAAAATGTATTTAGCAAGCCTAGCATCCATATTTCGAATATCTGGCAGCCGTTGCTAAACCGTGAAAAGTCGGTCAAGCTTCGGTGAACAAGGGATAGTATATAAGTCGTAGCTTTTAAGAATAGTTTTTAGTTATTACTTAAAAACGGTTGGATATACATCACTAACCGAAACGTTGTGTAACAATTAACAAATAAAGACAATGGTAGTCTAACATTTTAGTGTTATTAAAAAAGGTCCTATTTAATTTTTCCTAAACGAAATTAATGTCAAATTGACAGCTGTCATCTGTTACGATCGTGTCACAAAACGCATTGACATTTGGTGACACTTTCTAGACGCCTAGCTAAAGATAAATTTTATTTAAACCAAAGAGTGTTTGGTGTCGAATGAACTTTACAAAATACCAAAAATTTTTTTTAGATATTAAAGTACCTTAGCCTAAAATTAAATAATCATGGTATATGCGCAATAAATTAAGAAACGGCGTGGTGCTAGTGTGTTAGAGGATTTTGGTATCGTAAATAATAATAGCCACATTAAAGTTCTTGACAAAAAGAAGCTTAGAAGAAAAAAAATGTTAACCGCTTAGAGTTTTAAGTGAACAACAAATGTAAGCTCAATCTGCTTTAAGAAATATATTCTATGGAAGCAAGGACAATGCTCTTGAAATAGTAAGCCTAAAGCAGATTTAAAAAACATAAAGAAAGAATCTAACTCAATATTGTCAAAAAACCAGGTTCTGTGCACATTAGTCGTGTTTTATCCTTTGACGGTAGATGTCAAGACTTTTTTAACCACACTATTTTGTATTTAACTAATGCTGGTTTTTAATATTTATAATATGTGATAGACGAAATCGGTACTAATACAGGCTGGGATAGCGGCTGAGGTCGCCGGTTTTAATTCCAGGAACGGTTTTATAAAAACTGTCCTTATCTCAGGCTCTTAAGTGCCGACTTTCTTAAGCAAATTATGTTAAAAATGTTTAATAAAGACACGTAAAAGACTACATTAGAAACTCAAGTGTTTAACGATCAGGAAAAAAACCTTTTTTCCTAAAAAATTTTTACCCACCCTATTGCCTATGGTTAAAAATTATACTAACATATAGACTATAAAAAAATGTTTTATTCCCCTCGGTCTGTATATATATGCATCACTGTACACTGTAGCTCAAAAACCACTTTTGGTTTTAGTGTGAAATTTTGTATATAGGTCGCCCTTCTTCCTGACTCAAAACAATTATTAACAATGATCAGTGTTGTTGGCGATTTAAATAAATTACAGGTAGTTAAGAGATATGTTATGTCTAAAAGTACTTGCAACGACTTTGCAAAATGATAGAATAATTGAACTAAATTATAAATGGTTAAGTTTTTATAAATCCTCAAAATTTTACTGCACGCCCCTGGTGATCTAGCTGGGGACGGTTGGACTATTAAAATTCACACTTCATTCAAAACGCCTAAGTAGCTGTATAACTCTTTTGTTTCGCTGTTGCAACATAACCCATGAACCAGACACATAAAAACTGATAAAATTAAATTTTAAAACAATTTTAGTGTAACATTTAAGCTAATGCAAGAGTAGTTTTTGCTTTAGAATGTCATAACTCTGCTTAACACTTACTATTTAAAACAAATAAAGTTGTTAGCGTTCACAAAGAAGCGGCAGTATTTTAGCATTTAAAGACAATGTTGAATAGGACATTTTAGATTTTGTCCAAAAAACGAAGCGGAAAAAAGTGAAAAACCTCTCAATTTTTTCAAAATACATAGATTTGCATAAAAATTTGAGATAAAGCTTAGCTTACCATCGTCTTTAAAATTTATATTATGCCGATGGGGTAAAAACTACCCTTTATTGCTAAAACATATAAAACTATACATTAAAGCTTAAGTTAAGTGAAATTTGACTGAAATAAGTTAAAAAAGTAGTATTTTGTTTCTTTGAAAAATTATTTAAATCATTTTTGCCCTTAAACATCAACCCTTATTGTTAAAAAAATATTTACCCTAAAAGATGTATATATTATCACAGTATTTTGCATGAAAATTTGGAATAAAGCTTAATTTACCCTCCTCATCAAAATCTTTCATTATGCTGAAGGTAGCTTTTTATTTTTTAGGGGTAGAAACTACCCCTTCTTGCAGATACCTTCAAAACTTTCATATTAAAGCTTAAGTCACATAAAATTAGGCTCATATAAATGGAAAAATAAATATTACATTTTTTAAAACATTATTTAATATATCTAAACCCTTGAAAATCAACCCCTATTATGATTTAATTAAAAAAAATGTGTACCCTAGAAAAATTAACATGTCATAGAGTTGTAATTAAAAAATGGGACTACTCAAAAGTATAACTAATTTAATTTTGCAATTTTTTAATACTTAAAAACTCACCCCTTACAATCTTACAATTTAAAAAAAAATACAAAACCGCGGATTTTCAAAAAAATGCATCAAATCGCTTCTAGACTGCTCCAAAAAATTGGTCTTTTAAGCATAGCTCTTTCAGTTTTTGTGATAAAAAGTTCTTTAAAAAACCGTTTTGTTGTTTTTTTCAAGAGCTATAAAGTCCTATTAATTAAAAATGTTAAAAACCCTTGCTCTTTTAAAGGGGTGAGTTTAAAGAGCTGAAACAAGGTAGTGCTCGACTATACACACACGTTTTAAACGTTTATATCTCACCTAATGTCCGTAAATTAAAGAAAAATATAACTAAACTAAAATGCTACAATTTGATCCTAGTAATTTTTACGTATCTCCCTAAATTTTCGAGTTATTTTCAAGAAAAGGTCATTTTTATTAAATACTAGAACGAACTGAAAAAGGGGCCACGACTCATTTTTAAATTTGGTTGGTAATTATTGGGTTGTTTTCGAAGATTTTTGCACTCAAAAAATGTTTGTCTAACCTTATTTTAATCATACCTCACTTAACTTTGTGCACTAAAAAAAGCTCCTTGCAAACGTTTCAAAAAAGTTAATATTAGTTTTTCTTGGAAAATACGTAGATTTTGCGTTATTTGCCTTTGAAACTCTAAATTTTGTGTTTGATTAATAACAACTAACCTTTAACAAACCACAACTTGATTTGTATTGGTCCCACAGCAATTACAAACAATAGTATATTACATACCCAGGTGGTAAGTGTTTCATTTCTGTCAAGAGATGCATTAGTACTATACTTCTCGAGACAGAAATGAAACTTTCCACCGAGGTTTGTATACTATTTTATTACCAATTTATTCATTTCCTATTATTTTCATTTGTAATTATGAAAATTGATCCGGTAATAATTTTATTAGGCGGCCGTGCAACTTGTAGCGTTGTTATGGTAACGGGTTGTCAAAGTGCCAATACATACAGTGTAAGATAGGAGCTTTAAATTAGAATAGTAATTTGTTTTAATTTCTCAAATCAAAAAAAATGTTATTAGATGAGGAATTTGAGTTTGCTGCTACTCCACCAGAAATTCGAGAAGCAGCAAAAATAGCGGAAGAAAATCTTCTAAAAACCAAAAGCCGCCGGAGAAATGACAAGGCATATGATACGATGATACGTTTAAAGAATGGTGTAAGGAAAACAAAGTTCAAAATCCTGGATCTGAATCGGCGTTACTGGCTTATTTTAGCGAATGTGCCAAGACAAAGAAGATATCAACGCTTTGGTCAGTATACTCCATGCTGAGGACCACTCTATCAATTAGAGAAAAAGTAGACATATCTAAACACGCAAAGTTATTGGCATTTTTAAAAATGCAAAATTAAGGATATAAGCCAAAAAAAAATCGAACATACTGTCTAAGGAAAATATTGAAATTTTTTGGAACAAGCCCATGGAATTTCTTGTTCAAACAGTATTTTAGGCCAAAACGTTGACCATTTCTATATTAATTTGTTATTTTTACATTTGTAGGTTGCACTGGTTATTGGTGTCTCAGGCGCCTGCCGATCGGGTGAATTATACAATATAAAAACAACAGACGTTCATTTTTTAGAAAAAAAGGTCATGATTGAAATACAGAATAGCAAAACTTACCAGCCACGATCATTTATGATAACTGATAAGAAATGGATTACACCACTTAAGGAGTACATGACTCTTCGAAAAAATATAGAGGATGAAAGGCTTTTCATGCAAATAAGATATGGAAAAATTACTAAACAATGTATTGGCCACAACACTGTAAGTCAGTTTCCAAAAAAAATTTGCAGCTTTTCTGAAACTGCCCAAAATTTTACTGGTCACTGTTTGAGAAGAACAGCGGCTACTTTGCTCGCAGACAATGGTAGCGACTTCATGCAAATTAAATGGTTAGGGGGCTGGAAATCTAGCACAGTAGCTGAGAGATACATAGATAGTTCTACCGCTACTCAAGTTAATACTGCAAAATTGATTTTAAAACCAAAGTTCAAACTCTACTTCAAATAATCATGAAATAAATCTTTCAAAAAAATAATTTCAGCAAGGTTTGAACATATCAGTGGCTGCCTACAATAATGCTAATGTAATAATTAATTTAAATAAGTAAAATATAAGTTAGTTTATTGTTTTTTATATAAATATGCAATTCATTTAAACTTCAATTAAAAAATAAAAGTAAATTTATTGTCGTTTTTGTCTAATCAGTGTGAACGTATTAGAATGCGTATGTTCGTGTGTCACTATACCATTTTGAAATATCAATATTCAATGAATTACAAAAAAAAATACTTTTCAGAAAGTGAGTACTTACCATTCGGGTGGAAAGTAGAAGTCAAAAAACGTCAACTTTCCACCTTCCAAAGATAGGTGAAATGTCATTATTACATGCATGGTTGTAAATAAAAATTATTGTATTTGTTTCTTTTAAAGCTACAATTTTGTTATTTACAGTTTTTTGATAAAATGTTATTCGCAACAAACCGATTAAAAATGTTGATTTTATCGACGAAAAACGCCGACTTTTGATCGCGAATAACTCGAAAAGTATGTACCTATTTTACAAAAAAATCAATACAACATTTTTTTTTTATTTTACTATCGATTTCTGTGGTCAAATATTTTATAAAATTTCCATCCCCCAATGGTTTGGCAACCACCCCAAGGTAAATTTGGCATGATATAGATTTTGATCCTTGGACTATTTCCACTTACTGTCAAAATGTTAAGTCATTCTATGCTTTGTGAAAAAATTGCGAGGCAAAATGGTTTGTTTCCTGGACTAATTTAAGTAAAAATAAAATACATTAGAGGTATCATGTTAAGAATGAAACGATGAATATAACTGAAACACATAGTTAAAGAGGCCCAAAAATCTAAATAATATGTTTCAAAACTATCCCCGTAATATAAAGCTATTTAACCAACAAGGTATTAATAAGAGTAAGCGACTTTTTGTAAGCTAGTCGCCATCGTAGTATTTTCTATATCGGATGTGACGATGAAAAGAAATCTGAAATATACTTTTACAGAAAGTTCGTTGTTAAAGTATATTATTTTCTATAAGTATCTAAAGAAAATGAAACTGGGTTCATAAAATTAACAGAGAAAGGTTGACGTTTGAGAAGTTTCATTATTTATTTGCTAAGCTAATCATGCATTGCGATAAATTTCGAGAATATTTTCGGATGTCTTTAGAAACATTCGAATACACTGGGAAAAGGGATTACGCCTTATGTAGAAAAAATGCACACAAAAGACAAATTCGAAAAATATTTATTAATTTTCTACATTCATATCGCTCGCTAGACAGGTGACTAATGGCGGTAATATCAAATGTTCTTAAAATTAAACCGTACCGCATATTAGCCGCTAATGGCATGGCATCGTACTAAATCGCATTGCATAGCAAAGGATCGCATTGCTGATAGCGCCATAGCAGTTGATCCGAATGCACATTTAAGATCAATAATCGCCAATTAATGCCCGAGCTAGATACAATTTTTTTTGATGATCGTTTTGTTATTAAATTGGGGAAATTAGAGTTTAAAAAAAAACGGGATGTCTTATAACTTTAGGCAACCAACTTGACAGGTGCTTCATTATTTGTTATTCGTGTAGCAAGGTTATAAATTAGGGGTGTGCGAATAGGTGTCGAATCGAATTCAATCGAATAGTTATTCATTAATTTTTGGAAAAATTTGAATTTCGAATGGAATATTCAACCTAAATTTAATAGTTCGGAGCAAAATTTTTTTTTAAATTTTTAAATTTTTTTAAATAAATTTTTTTTTTATAAGCTAATTTAAAAGTTATACAAAAAATAAACTAACAAACTTTAAACTTTCATTTAAATTACGTCTTTAATTAATAAAATAAAGCTTTTTCCCCAAAATCTTTTTTATAAGATAATTAAAAAATTTTTAAAGAAAAAAATTAAACTAACTATTTTTTTTACTTTTAAATTTTAAAATTTTTAAAAAAAT
>JAHBCN010024079.1:0-12137 GCA_019359885.1 Listronotus oregonensis | reverse complement strand
TGAACAAAAGATTAAGGCCATGATATGGGAAAATTTAGAATTTAGCATTTAAATTTTAAAAAAACCCAAAATTTATTCAAAAATTTAAAGGGGAAACTTTCAAAAAATTTTGGGAAAACATTAAAACCCTTTATAGGCAATATAATTAAAGTAAAATTAAACTCTTTAGACATATAAGGAAAATATTTGAGCAAAGTATAAAAATTAAACAGCAAGCTGATGACAAAGAGATTAACTTTAAAAATATTAAAAAATATATAACAAAATGGTCGTCAAAATCTCGTTTTTATGAAATTTCTTTAAAAAAATAATTAATTTTAAAACAAAAGGGTCTATAAAACTTAACATAGAAATTATTGCAGTAAAAACCAAGACAAATAACGTAAATCTTGCCTTTTTGATGTGTGTCACTTGGTATTTAAATCTGTTAAAGTTATATTTATCAAAAAAAGGTCAGATACTTCATCTAAGGGGTGATGAGTATAAGCGAAGGTCTGTAGGGTTTAATTATTAAATAAAACAAAAAAACATTTATTTACAACGAAATAAAAAAACTAGATATTATTAAAAAAAGTTGGCTGAGGCAGAGAAACAATATAGGCAAGCTATAATTAAAGTAAAATAAAACTATATGACATATAAGAAAATTATTAGAGCAGAGTAAGAAAATAAAACGGCAAGCTGATGACAAACATATTAAGTTTAAAAGTTTAAAAAAAATACATAACAAAATGGTCGACCGACTAAAAAACAGAGTTTATACAAGGATACACAGAAAGTAAACATATTAACCATAAACAAAATTAAAATCCGGAATATCAAGTACAAATGTTATAAATTTTATGAATTTTTGGTAAGTAAAAACTTACACCGATTGCAATATGTGTAAGTAAACAAAAGAAAATAGAGTAGATAACTACATTAAAACCAGCTTCTTGTTATGAAATTTCTTCGAAACGATAATTAATTTAATAATATAAGGGTTTATAGAACTTAACATAGAAATTACTGCAATGAAAATCAAGGCAAGTAACGTAAAATGTTTAGTTTTGATATTTTTTCAGATATTTTTAAAGATGGTCTCGCTGACGCCTGTTTGGAATACTGGCGATATTAACATGTCCGAAAATCACCGACATGAAAAAAATAAAGGATTAAAAAATTAAACAACTTTTACAATCTTTCACAGTTTGTTTTAAAGGAAAAAATTCAACAAAATATGTTTATGCTAAAATTTACTTCTCTAACTTTGGAATGATTTGAAGCAGGTTTGCACTCTACATCAGTTTTCTGCCATCTTAGTAAGGCATTCGATGGCGTGTAACATAATATTTAAATCTTTTAAATATGTTAAAGTTATATTTATTAAAAAAGGGTCAGATACTTCACTTACTTAACGAGTTAGAAGAGCTGACAAGTATAAGAGCTCCGATACACATAAATATTACGACGGATTCTGCAAATACTGCTGAATGCTGAATGTCCATCATACAGGGTGTCAGATAATGTCGTTCTCCGGCGATATCTTAAAAACCCTTCATCGCATAGCTTTCGACAAAAAATATTTATAGTAAAACCGGCCTCGAGAAAATGCTAAAAAATATTTTCAAGTTTTTAATTCAACCGCTAGAGGGCGGAAAACTAAAACAAAATTGAAAAACACGGTTTTTTAAAAAAATATACCATATTAACTTACGTCGTTGTTAGTTTTCTCACAAGGGGAAAGGCGCAAATATTCATTTGAAAAAAATTAAATAACTTTTTTTCGGCAAAAGCCATTTTGATAAACTAGGTCTCGTTTGAAAGAGCTTGTACCAGGGCTTAAGATAAAATATTGGTAAAATTAATTTATTGTTTTGTTTTATCCCTAGAGACTGATTTGTGTCAAAGTTATAAATTTTGTCAATTTTTTAAAAACATTTAAATACATTAGTATTTTTATTATAAACCCATTAAAAAGAGCATAAAAAAATCAAGAAACTGGTGAAAACCGCAATTCGATATCCTAATTAATTGTAGACGATTCCGAAAAACTGCATTACTCGTATTCTTTCCTAATTTAAGCTGTCAGATAAACAACGCGGCGTTTTTATCAAAAGTGCAATGACGTCAAAAATCACAGAAAACGGGGACGTCAAAAATAACAAGTGCATTGTTTGTCAAACCTGATTCCAAATTTGGTTCTTATTTATCGTAGTTCATCGTTATTATTATTAGTAGTAGTGTTTTTAATTGTTATTAAGTAATTTTAAATTATGTTTTATTCTACCACCAAGTATGCTTTGGACAGGCAGCTTACTCTGCTATGTTCCATGTTGAATGTAGTAGGTAACTACATTCCAAAAAAAGATATAGGCAGTACGTGAACGAAGACTAGCTTCAGAGAAGAGCTGTCCATGTTGTTGCTTGATTTAATAACCGCAAGGAAAAAGTTTTAAAAAATGCATACATTTTTACATTGCCTGCAGCGTATGTACTGGAAAATATTCTACAGGGTCCTGCAATAATGCTTCAGACATCCATAGCTCCTATACTAATTTAGTAAAAAATTTTGTTAAAACGCAGACCTATATTTTAAAAATCCATACAATGGAGGAGCCATGACGTTAAAAATATTTTAAATAAGTAATCAGCATTCATGAACTATATCACAATAAATATCTAAATAAATTCATAAATCTAATATGTACATTTATAAAAAACGTGCACGATTTTTGTTTTTTTTTTTTTATTTTATTTTATTAACAAACTAAAATTAAATTCTACACGTTAAACTACTGTTGCACAGCTGTTAAATTTTATTAAAGAATCGTAAATAAGTCACGTTGCTCCAAATTAATATCTTTTTCTTAAGCTGACGAGGTTCTATAAAAGGTTTGTTATAATTTTATGTGATCTATAATTTTATCTATCTATACACTAATCATAACCAAATATAGGGCTCTTTACATACGGCATAATTTAACTCCCTATTGCTATTTATCGCTTTGAATCTAATTATTTTCTTAGAAAGGTTATTCTAATATTAAAAAATAACATTTTAAGAAAAAACACAATTTATATATATATATATATATATATATATATATATATATATATATATATATATATATATATATATATATATATATATATATATATATATATACAATTAAAAGTTATTTAAGAAAACTATTTGTTAAATCGTTGCATACCTGTTACATACCTTAATGAATTCACCAGTAATAAATAAAATGTCTTGTTAATTTTTTATTTGACGTTTTACTTTGTATTACTTATTTTAAAATATTTTACAGTATTGAAGAGAAAATAACAATGATTAAATGGTATTACATGGAAAATAGTTATCGAAGAGTATCCGACATGTTCTCTACGTTTTTTTCCTGACAGACCCATTCCAGTTTGAGACAAAATGTATTATTATTAATAAATGCAACTGCTTAGAGCGAAATAATAATGTACTTGATGGAAGAGCTCAAGAAAATAATGCCAATTTAGATGTTTTACTTCATGTAGAAGAAAATAAAAGAGTTAGCACCAGGCTTCTTGGCAAAGTTGTAGGAAAGGATCACAGCACAGTACTACCCAAATTAAAGAAATATAAATATCATCCGTAAATATCAAAGACATCCGATGAGATCCGAAGAGCAGATTTTTGTTTCGAATTTATGGAAATGGCGAATAACGATAGGGACTTCCTACGCAAAATTTGTTTTAGTGACGAATGCACCTTCACATTAAACATGTTCAAAAATCAGATACTGGAGCAAAGAAAATAAACACATATTTGTATCTACAAGGACTCAATACCCTCAAAAGGTAAACGTTTGGGCGGGTATATTTGGACATCGGATTATTGAACCTTTTTTCTTGAATCACAATTTGGGAAGAGAAACTTTTTTAGAACTATTATTTAGAAGTTGCACCTGACAATCAAGACATTTGGTTTCAAATGGATGGTTGTCCTGCACACAATTCACGAGAAGTAAGGGAATATGTTCAAAATGTTTTCAATGGACTCACTATAGGACCAAATTACACCATAAATTGGCCAGCTAGGTCTTCTGATCTTTCGCCAAATGACTTCTTTCTTTGGGGTCATATCAAAAATGTTATTTATACAAATTTGGGTGATCAAAATTTAGAAGAATTAAAAGTTTAAATTTCAGCGGCGTGCGATCGACTATAGGCATTTCAACTTCATAATGTAAGAACTGATTTTTATAACCGTTTAGGATATTGCTTAGCAGTAAACGGAGGTCTGTTTAAGCATCTAATTAAAAAAACACTAGCTTTTAGTTTCAAAGTGTTGTGTTAAAACGTATTTTTAGACAGTTTCTAAGTGTGTTTTTTACCTTCCTATAAAGTTGTTCAATTATGTAAAAATCTCATTTTGTAGTTCAATGTAATTACTTGTATTTATTAAATGATTACAACCATTATTTTCTCTTCAGTACTGTAAAACATGTTGCAATAACTAATACAAAGTAAAACGTGAATTAAAAAGTTGACAAGACATTTTATTTATTACTGGTGGATTCACTAAGGTATGTAGCAGGTATGCAACGATTTTACAAATAGTTTTTCTTAAATAACTTTTAATTGCCTTATTAGAAAAAAACGAAATTTAGTATGTGAGCTAATCTTATCAACGTCTTCAAAATCTCCCCTATTGAATTTACAACAAAATACAATTTTGTTGTAAATTCAATAGGGAGCCAATATTTCAATGTATCAAAATTTACATGGGATTTCTATGGCCAGTCTGGCGATGCACCCACCCGGTATATATATATATATATATATATATATATATATATATATATATATATATATATATATATATATATATATATATATATATAAATAAATATTTATAAATTATAGAAAATAATAATATAAAAGTTTACTATATATCTTTGTACGTTATGATATGTCTTCGTCTTAAGTGTAATTACTAATATCATGTTCCCATTCAGTGGCTCAAAAACAGTATATATGTACCATTAAAAATGAAGAAAAACTTTTTTTAGCAAAATTTATGTTTTAGGGGTACGGGGGTTAAAAAGGGTAAATTTAGCCCTTCTTAGCCCTGAAATGTAATTTCTAAAACCATATTCGATTTTAGTGGCCCAAAAAACCTATATGTACCAATGAAAATGGGGAAACAAACTTTTTTAGCGAAATGTATGTGTTAGGTGTGCAGGGGATAAAAAAGGGTAAATTTAGCCCTTCTTAGCCATCAAATGTAATTTCTTATATCATAGTCGAATTTAGTAGTCCAAAAAATCTATAAAAGAAACGTTTTTTTTTTTTTTTATTTTATGCTTGCTCGATTGATGACCTTCCAAAATCATTTAACGGTGAATTACAGATTTACCCGAACTATTATAAAAAAGTATTGCATCAACGCCTGTTGCCGCGTTAGAAGACAGTTTCTATTCAGATCAGCAAAGTTAAAAAATTGTTGCGTGTAGTTTATATTCCAGGTTAAACTGTAGGTCCCTTCTGGATGACTCTACCGAGATGTTCATGATAAAGTTATTGGTATAACGTCCGTGGTGGCACTACCGCGTTGTTTACAGGGTGCCGTAAAAAGCAGTATCTGCATATTTAGATACTTCAACTTCGTTGAAGGAACTAGAAAGAATATGTGAAACATCTAACAACCTTGCACTTATAGAAGCCTTGGTAAGCTGTTCTATAGATTAAAAAAGCCTGTATAATTTTTTTTCTTGAAATTATTTATTTGATCTATGTTTTTCTTATACCCCTAACTACAGTTTGTTAAAAGGGTTTACATGTAAAACATAAAACCTAGTAAATATAAAGAAACGCATCTGTATGACTTAGTTGTAAAATTTTACTTATCTTTGCTTTTATTATAAGTATTATAAACCATTAGGATTTTATGACGCTTCATATTTTCCAACAGAAACGTCATAAAAAATAGCTTAGGGTAACGACCACCAGTAAAACTTTTTGCTTGGATTTGTACATTTTAAGTTGAAACGCTTTTCTTCTGCCCTGTCGTGTTTTTTTTGTCGTGTCTTTTTACCGACCAAGCTAGTTTTGTCATTTTGTGTTCATCTGCAGATCGTTAGTCTGCGAAAAAAATATTAAAACTATTTAAAAAATAATTAAAGATCCTAGACGTACATAAATCTTAAATAAACTACCATATTATTATAACTTTACAAGTTTTTTTTTTTTAAATAACCCCCGTATTTTCTTGACCGCATTGTGGTAATAAAAAACACTTTGTTACGCCGTCCAATACAATTTAAACGGCGGCCATAACACTAAACCCTCTACAATAAAAATAAAAGACCAATCGAGGATGGAGGGTCGTATTACCACAAACACAATGACCGCTTGCCAGAATGAGATTTATGGGAAAAATGCGAAAAATGTCGTTCGCTTTTTTTGTAAAAGTTTCAATTTCAAGTTTATTAAATTTGGTAGCGATAAGCCTTGTTTTTTAATTTAAAAGCTCAATAAGTGTGGATTGTACATATTAAAAATGAGTAAAATATAGGATAAGCTTAATTAAAAATCTTTGTTTCTTGTATCCAGCCTACATGTTATACATTTTAGCGACCCCTTTTGTATTATAATGTAGTAAAATGTAGACTCTTACTTTTTATAAATTAGTTAGTAAAATACATAATAGTAATTAAGCAATTATCTTAATTTTTTACCCACATATATCGATAGCGGTTCGATTAATAAAAAAAGTATATATACAAGCATTATATAGAAAAAAGGTAAAAAAGTTTATATTTATAAAACATTTAAGTTATAAATTTGTAAAAAGAGCAATAAAATGGTATATAAATTCTGCAAGTACTTTAAATATTTTACATTCTTTCGGTTTTAATTAAAAGTAAATCACGTAACAATTCGTAACCACACTAAAAAGAAATAGAATACTGACTCTTATAAGCGCTTATGTAATAAAAATTGTACACCAATGCGTAGCGGCCCTCATGGGAATTTTGGAAATAACCCTGAAATAACTAGGACTTCTAGGGGCAACACCACTAACTCATGTCATTTGTCAACTGTCACTCAGTTGACTTAGTCGATTTAGTATTGTAAATAGCGATGTGTTGTGTTTTTATCTTGTTGCCAGTTTATATTTTTGCAAAGTTAATAGTTTTTTTACTGTCCTGGGCAGTGGTTGCCCACCTTTTCAATGTGTTTTGACTAGTATATGTTTTTATTGCACCAATACGTTCTAAAAAACAACGACTTATAGTACTTATTTATACCTATCCTATTTCATAACTCATAAATACTTCCATATTTATATCTACCAATCATACCAAAATGTTTACGCAGCCACAATGGCATGTCACATACGATTTAATAAAAGTGAATACAATTAACAAAAAAGTAATGCACTATTTTAAGCAAAAACATGTGCAGATAAAAATACATTACATGTTCAATGAGAAGGTGAACATTCAGTCTCATCGATAATTTTTTTAATGTTTGGAGCATAGTTTGATACAGCCCTTGAATACAACTATCCAAATGTTCATCTGTAAGTCGATTGCGGTATTTGTTCTTAATTAACTTCATACTGGATAAAGAACATTCACACAAATACGTTGAACTAAATAACGCTTTAACTTTCCAGGCAACACTACATAGAATTCAATATTTGTCTTTACTTACTAAAGCCAGTTACATTTTGTATCTGAGACTAACGATTTTAAAGCTAAGTCATTTTGAAACGAAATCACTTCCATTTCTGTTGCAGTGATGTATTCGCCAAAGTTCTTCATAACACAACTTGCAAACTGTTGTATATCGATTTCCATGAAGGGTGAAACAACAAATTGCGTTGCTAAAGTAATTTTATTGAAGTCCTGCAAATGATTTTTGAAGTTCTCCTTTAAATTAGAGACTATATCCATATGATATTTACTGTCATAGGGTTCTAATAAATTTTGAGAAATATTTTTTGATAAAATAGGAAAATGCTTGGTGTCGCGGTTTCTTAGGTATTGTTCCCAAAACTCAAGTTTTTTGATAAATGCATTAATATTAGAAATAATTTCCGTTAGTTTTTGGTCTCTTTCCTAAGGCTGCAAGTTAAGCTCATTAAAATTTTCTGTAATGTCCACAAGAAAATCAAAATTCCAAGTTTGAAAAACTGGACTATGACAGACAGGACATCATTAAAACGTTTCAGCACTCCTCCTCTGCTCAACCATCGAACTTTCGAGTGAAAAAGTAGCTCTCCGTATTGATAGTCAATTTCATCGGCCAAGATTTTGAATAGTCTTCTTTGTAACGCTTGACCTCTAACCTTGTTCACAATTTTTACCACCAATTTTATAACGTTGTTTAATTTTAGAAAATTTCCTCATAATGTTTGCTGATGTATAATACAGTGGTAACTGAGAAATTGTGGAAAACTTTCATCATTACGATATAGCGCCACCAGACCCTTATCACAACCCACCATAGCTGGAGCACCATCGGTTGTCAAGCCTACCATTTTCGATATTGAAATTTTCTTAGGTGAAATAAGATTTTTGAAATGAGAAAACAAATCAATTCCAGTAGTATGTCCTTTTGGTGGAATAAACTCTTCTTTAATTGTAAAATCACCAAAAATCATGACAATTAAGGCCATCTGGGAGGTGTCAACCACATCTGTTGATTCATCCAGTTGCAGTGAAAAATACATACAGTTATCTAGATCACTTCTTAACTGCAAAAAAATCATTGCTCATTACTTCTACTCTTCTTATCACTGTAAGAGCAGAAAGTTGCATAGATTTTATAGCAGACACTATTTCGTCCTTATTTCCAAAGTTGGCAAATAAGGAATCTGCAGCTTCTAAAAACGCCTGTTTCATAATTTCTCCGTCTTCATAAAGTTTCTTTTTTTGTGCATTACCTTGGACACGCGGTAAGATGCTTCAGTGGCAGCCTTATTTTTGTCGACTGTTTTTAAAAGTATTGACTGTTGTCCAATTAATTGGTTTTTAACTGTTTCAGTTTTTTCTTCTTAATGGCTGAATGTAATGTAAAATTCGAATGTACAGTTTTATGATGTCTTTCAATATTTCTTTTTTTAGCAACGGAGACAGAGGTATTACATAACAAACATATATTTTTACAATTAAATTTTGTAAAGAAGTATTGTTCCTCTCCATTCCGAATGGAAATGGTATGTCTTTACTTTCTTACTACTGCTTGCCACAAGATTTCAAATTTTTAGGTCAACTCTAAAGGTATGGTTTCGGTGACGCGAACGCAGGCAGCGTGCACTGGCAGCAGCTAAACGCGGCGACCGCTGTCGCTGGCGGGTGGTTTGGGTGAGGCTGGCGAATGGAAACCGGCAACGGCCAGTCTTTAGGTGATTGTTCTGGTGAATCAAATTTGTGTGTGTGCGCGTCACCGAAACCATACCTTAACGAAACTGCTGCGTGTTTGTACGTTCAGTAATAAACTGTGCGAAATGTCGCCGCGTTTGTATATATCCTGTTTAAAGTAACCCAGATCGTTCTCGAAAAGTAGCGCGCTGACCGGTTCTAGCCAATTCTAGCATGGTGACGTCGCGTTGGCGGCAAATCACTTACCGCAGTGTTGCCGGTGCTTGTGTTTATTATGAGAATTTTTAAAATTTGCTGATACTCGTATGATTTTTAAACCTTTAGATTTTTTACAATGTAAGCTACCAGAATTGCCTTTGCGAGCTACCGGTAGCTCACGATCGACGGGTTGGCGACCACTGGTCTTAGGTCACATTTTGTGTATTTCTGCAGTCTCGTCAATCTAGATTTTTTCATGTATGCCAAAATCGCATGAGTCTACCATTTTTAATTCCTAGTAAGTATTCTAGTTCTTTTTTGACATTTGTGTTGGTAACACACCAACCAAAGATTTAAGATATATCGCACTAATAATACAATAGTGCTGTAACTCAAAATTGATCATTTTTCAGAATCAACGAAAAACTGATTAATCACTTCCTAATATAGATACAAAAAAATATGCTTTATGTGGTTTTTAAATGAAATTTAAGCAAATATATTTTAACCAACAATTAAAAAAAGTACTGATAGTAAAATTATTTACGATTTTTGAGCTAAGACTGTATAGTTCCAAACAAAACGTTTAAAATAAAATATTATTTTTAGTTATGTCATTATTTTTGAAATATTTTGTATTACTACAATTTGGTTTAATAATTTTTATATGCTTTCAAGTTACTTTTTGGACTTACAACAATTTCGAAAACTGATTTTCGGTATTTTATTTACGTTTAATACGATTTAAATCTTTGGTTAGAATATTAAGAAATGAAACCAGATTGCGTTCCTATTACTAGTTACGGTTTAATTGCAAATATATTGTACAAAAACTACAATATTTGTACTTAAATCTTGCGCACTACGTTTATATTCAACATTTTTAGCGTATAAGTCGCTTACCGTAAAATACTAACAGTTAATTTTACTTTTATAATAAAGAAATTTGGTCCCTTGGTATTGGCATCACAGCTTGTGAGTCATATACAGCAACTATTGTGGAATCTATTTTAGCCTTTTTTTCTTTTTCTTTCTGTTTTTTGGACAATTGTTTTTCTTTTAAGTGTTTTTTATACGTCCTAAAAATACTTTGTATTCCATCCTTATCAGCATTTTTGAAAGTTTCACACAGATCACACTGATTTTTTTTTTTTATGTGTGGAAGGAAATATTGAAATCTTTATTAAAAATGCGGTTAAAAGTAGAATATGCAGACGCAAATGGTTAGTTTTGTTCTATAAATTTATTTTGGTAGTCTCGGTATAAATCGGCTAAAGATTTGTCACACTGGATGTATTCCCGTGATGTCTGGACACCTTTAACCTCCGGTTCCACAGTAGGTTGTTTTTCATGTTCCCCACTAATTCTTTCTGTATTAAACCACACTTTGCTTTTTTAATAATGCTGTAGCAATTGGTCTGTCGTTTATTGCAAGAGTATTTTTAAAAAATGTTTTACAGACTCTAATGTAATCGTCGTTTATTTGAGAATGGAATGCAGTGTTTAGTTTACGAAAATTTTGAGTAGACGAGTATTTGTATTTTGGTTTAATGTCTGTTATGTCTAATTATATATTCTATATTATATTCTCTTTGTTGTTGTAAGTCTTCCAAATTCCAAAACTTGGTTAAAATGTCCTGTCTTGATGTCTCGTCTATTTTTAAACGACAATTTAACCTGCATTTTTCACTACACGTCGGACCCTTTTTTCATGCAGGTACTTGTATTTTACTCACCGATTCATACGCTTTGCCACTATTGCGAATTCGTTTGGCTACCTTGTTTTTCCAGGTTTTTACATTACTTATTCCTTTTTTGCCCCTAGAATTATTGTTTTGCTCTTCCGAATAAACATTTAATGCAGTTAGTCAACCCATTGATTCCAGCAATGTACCTCGTCAGTGTGCCCATCAGTGCGCTGTTGCCAGTGTTAAACCAGTGTTGGCAAAAATCCATATTGGAAAAATAATTATATTGACTGGCATATATTGTTGTCAAATGATTTTAATATAAATAAACCGTCTTCACTTTTATACGCCCCTAATATGAATGGACTAATAGACTCAATTATCTCTGTTATAGTCTTCCAATATATAATTATAAAAACCAACAAATAGGGTTTTATTTTTAAATATTTAATTTTAAAATAAAGTTTATTTAGCAATTTAACTAAAGGTAAAATATCTGACTACAAAATATGCGGGTATATTCAATCCAAAAATTAATGTTTGCTACTCAGACAGAAAGTTTTAATTAAAATCTGCTTTAATAAAAGTTTCTGTTAAATTATTATCTTTAAAAATGATTCAGATTTGCATATTAGATTATGTGGTTAAGTAAACGTAATAAAATCTTAAACAGAAAAAGTTAAATTGTGTTTTTTTCTCTGATTGGGACAGAAATAAATGTGTATATATGAAGATGATGTATATACTGTTCAAATATAAACACTATGGGCCAACTCTAAGTGATCTTAAGATGCTTTGCAAAGAATATCATTTAATTATAGGCTACTTATACCGAGTGGTGCATCGCCGAGTGAAAAATAGGAAATCCCATGTAAATTTTAAGAGGGTCAATTAT
>JAHBCN010024078.1:0-12257 GCA_019359885.1 Listronotus oregonensis | reverse complement strand
GGCGGGGCCCGGGCGGGTAGATAAAGAGTATATGAATATTTGTTTTTGTAAATATGTATCTAATGTAATTAATAATTATTATCCTATTGGTTAAATATTTGGATGACGTAAAAAGACACAAGCATTTGGAAATTTTCTAAATAAAAAGTATTGGCTAATTTATTCGTTTTGCTTCTGTTACGCTACATTTTCCGATATTTACCTAAAACTTTAAATTTAAATTATTTCATAAATTTTTTTATGTGCCTAACCCGAATGTATACTATAATGTAAAAAATATGTAAAGAGTGTCCTTTAATAAATATTCGATATTTTACAGGATGACTTTTGATTATTTTTAATAAAAAAGATTCGTATACAATATGAGTCCGCAAGGCCTTTGTTTTTGACATAAAGGGTGTTAAAGATTTATTTAATCTCTTTAGCAATCCAATGATTTTATTATATTCCGCGTTGCAAAACTACGGAAGTAGTGGGGTAATGTAATTATCATATACTGATATTTAAAAGTTCTACTTGTAACAATATAGTAGAGTTATAGATATTATTCTTTTTGTTAACATAATTTAGAGGTAGCTTAAAATGTAAAAAATACCCCTTTAAAAGTTTAGAATATCAAGTTTATAAAAAATATAATGTTATGTTATTTTTCTTATATTTCATTTATGTTTTTAAGTAATTTTTTCTCATAAAATATGTGTTATTTAACTAATTTAACTGAATTATTGACAAATATTTTAATAATTTCAGTAAATAATTTTTCGGTGTCTCCTTAAATAACTAAATTATATGCGCTTTTTTCCATGTTTCAAAGTTTTCTTCAAAGATATCAAGGATTTGGTCGGGCAAGGAAACAATTGAAAGGAAATTAAAAAGCCTTTATTAAACAAACATTTATTTGCAGAATGCGTCTGATGTAACGCGCAAAACAGACAATCAAATGTATTTCTTACAAAAATAAAATTGTAGTATAGCTGAATTAATTTTATATAAATTTTAGACTTTCCTTAAATATACCACAAAAAGCTATTGAACATTGACACACCAATTGGCAGTTTTGTTTATACGGAAAGAATAAAATTTCGAAATTATTTTAGTTGTAAAATTACTTGTAAAATGTATGTAAAAATTTAATTCTAGGATTAACGCTTACAAACCTGGTGCAAAAAAATAAGATTTTTTAAACTCTATTAACTAAAAGAATCTCACTACTAAACAGGTTTTCTTTTTACACTATTTTATAAAAACCATACAAAAATAATATTATATAGGCCAATTAAATGGTGTTACAAAACAGGCGTATAATAATAATATATAATCTTTCAATACCTATTTTACAGTATCCAGTATTTAAATTGTCTTTAGAATAATCGGTAAGAAATTAGTAACATAAATAATGGCTTTATTACAAGACGATATATCACAAGCAGTTGATAGACATGAAGTAAATAATAAAATATAAAATTCAGTTAGCTGTTTTAACTCCGACCCTGTTCTATGTAACTCCGCCCTGACACCAAATATGAGTGGCCTATTGATGAATTAAAATTATTTTACAAAGTGCTGCAAAGGTTTCGAAGTTTAACATAAAATTTGGACTAATTTTTTTTAAATCCTTATAAATTTGGTATGATTAGAAAGCTAAAACTTAAAACTGTGTCGGTGCTGTAATGCATTTTTGATATAAATCTTTATAACTGAGAAAGCAATTTATAAACTTTTGCTATTTTAATAAACATATATTTAAAAATTTGGGTCACCAAGGTCAAAATTTAAAAATCTATTACAGCACAGACCTAGCAAAAAGAGAGGACTTTCAGATTTTTTTTACTTTGGGTTGATAAATTTATTCGTTTTCAAAATATCGCGAAAATGGATACAGGGCCGTATTTAGGCGGTGGCAAGATGGGCGCAGCTTCCTGGGGGGCGCAAAATCGGCCATGAAAAATTCTTTTTTTTTATCAGTTTTCAGTACCGTAGTCATATTATTATTATTTTTCATTAACAAAATTATTTAAATAAATAAATTACAACAGAACAATTTTATAACAAATTTTCAACTTGGATACTTAATTTAATAACACAGGTCCAAATGGACTTGAAGATTTTACCAATTGAAGAAAATTGGCGTCAATATTAGCAAAAATTGGAAAGTAATTTAGATTTACATTTTTTTAGTTAAAAAGTCAATATATCAAAAACTATAAAAAAACACAAAACTTTATATGACATAAATTATGTATTTTTACAAGACCTTTAATTTCAGTTATATAACATTTTAGTCCAAATGCAATATTTTTCGAGTTATAATCAAAAATCCTAATTTTCAGGATTTTTTTAAGGTACCCCTAAAAACTATTTTTTTTGCAAATTTTGAGTGATTTCAAGTAAATAAAATGAATAATGTATAATAAAAAAAGCGGAAAAAATAACCAGAAAATCTTTATTACGACACCCAGCACGCACCATTTTTTTGCGGACCTGTGTTATTTTTAATATATTAAGACTAAAACGTATGAATTATAACAAAATATCAATTTATCCTGATATCTACAGCAAGAATGTAACTCTTTAATTTTTTTTTAAATTGGGGGCAGCACGTTACTAGTTCTTTTTACTACCAATAGCTAAGAATAATTAAAATCTAACATTTCTCGAACTATTATGCATTGTTATTTTGGCTAAAATTAAGGCAGTACGAAATAAGAAACCAATGCTAAAGCATAGAGTGACGACTCACTGATCTTAACCCTATAAAGAAACGAAACTCGTATCAAAAACCTTTCAACTTACAACTTTGCACTCTGATTTTGCAAAATTTTCGAGGGAAACCCCCGGACTCCCCGTTTTCGTTGGGGGTATTCCATACCCCAGAAATCGCCCGGTATACGAGGAAGGGGGCGCAAATCTTAAGCCCAGCCAAGGGCGCGGCTATACCTAGATACGGCCCTGAATGGATACGAAAATGGCCCGCCGAAATGCGTTCATTTTCGGCGAGTGAATAGATTCTTAAGGGACGCCCGCTCGAGTAAGCAAGCGTTCAAATCTAATACCAACAATTTGGCATTGTTTTGTGAGTCTACAGTTAAAACTATAATTGTCTTTGGTTTAACCCATTTTCCTAGTTTATAATAACTAAATAAAAAAAACTATAACACATGTACTGTTTGAACATACTGTAGGTCCTTTAAAAATAACACACAAAATATATTCTAAATTTGAATTTTTGGGATAAAAACTGCTCCCCTTATTATCTCTCTAGATTTTGTATGTTTATTCAATCCGGCTTTAAATTTTATTATCTAAAACTGCCTAAAAGCAGTAAAATAAAAAATAATTTTCATTTTCGTCGAAAGCAGAAATCCGTTGAGCCAGAAGTTATTAATGTTGGCAGGACAAATAATCCGAAATCTGTTTTATTACCTTTTTTCCTTCCTATTGACGCACAAGATCAAACAATTTATTGCCCGGGATAATTGAAAACAGCACAAGATAAATAAAGCATCTTTAGAGTTGCTAAAAATAAAAGTACTTTTTTATTGGAGGCATTAGAATAAAAGTTAATGTATTTTTTAAAAAATCTGTTTTTTAAATTCAAGTAATTGGCTAAATCCCCAAATTTATAGCCTATTAGGTGAAATTAAATTCTAAAAATAGTATTTAGCCGTATGTTTTAGTCGATTAATTTAATTAATCGATTTAATCGATATTTACAATGCGCAAAAGTATTTTAAAATGATACTAGCTTAAATTTTTTATTTTTTGTTTGTATATAAGACCACACTGATTTTACTGATTTTTAAGAAGATTTTACATAAAAATTAAAGTATTATTTCCTCTAGTAAAACAAGTCAAACTATGGTAGGATTTAGTTTCGTATTTATGAAGATTTTTAAAATTTTTTTTAACGACTTTCTCCAGAATTCGACTTGGAAGAATGTTATGATGTATTTCCATATTTAGACTGAAATCATACATATTAACTGATTCAACAAGTTTGATAAGTTCCAAAAGTAATATTATTTGCATTTTAGTGGTACTTAAATATAAAAAAGAACTTACCTTAAGTGACGCCATATCTGATACAGACCGATGCGTCTGGATGGTCTCCAATTGGTCCAGGCACCAATCCAGTTCTTCCATTGTTTCCATAGCCAGCTTCATGTATGCCTCGTCTAAAACAAAAAATCTGTATATAATCTCTTTCAAATAAAAGTTTATTATAACAGATGTTCTGTTATTCTACACAAAATGTCTATGTACAGTTTAATTACAGATATTTGACGTTAAAAAAAATGATTAAAAAGAAAGAAGGTTGTTGCTTGGTTTTAATACAATAAACAAATAGAAATCATATTTTTTTAAAAAGTATATACCTATAGTCATTTAGTGAGGTGCCTTAAATAGCCATAATTCTGTTTGTTATTAGACATTTTCTCAGTAATTAGGCCCTTTATACATATTTTTTGTGGCTTAAAATAACCCTTTATACAGGGTGGCCGGCCATATTTTGACCCATTTTAATCGAGAATAACTTTGGAACAAATAAAGGTATCAAGATGCGGTTTTTGCAGATGCACTTATATTTCTTTAAAGTTTATTCACGATTTTATTGTGACATTCCATTAGCTCAAAAACAAAATGGCCGATTTTCCATTATAGGACAACTATGTTATTTTAAATGGAACACCCTGTATATGTTTTAATATTTTTAAAATTTAATCTTTCCCCTTTAAAAAAATGTAACACAAGCTATGGTTATCTCAAAAAACAACGTATTTATTGACCTTCGAAAAATTGACTGCATGTCGACCAACAATATTATTTAACAATTAAAATTTGCTTCATATGTTACAAAAAAAGGATCGCCAAAGGTTTAGGTTATTCACAAAATAATAGTTACAATAAGGTTACATTACTTTAAAAAACTACTGTAAATGTTGAAAATGCCTTCCGCCGACTTCGACGCACTTATTTAAATTCGAAAAAAATATTAAAACTATTGACTAAAAATTCTTCAGGAATATTTTCTATTATGTTTTGGATATTAATTTTTAATTGCTCTAAATTTTGGGGAAGTGGACTATAACACCTCTATTTCACATATCCCTACAGAAAAAATCTGGGAAAAGTCAAATCTGGTGAACGAGGTGGCCAGGAAATAGGGCCTCCCCTTCCAATCCACCGGTTTCCAAAAACGTTGGTCAGTGAATCCTTGGTAATGTTAGCATAATGTGGTGTAGCCCCATCTTGTTGAAAATAGACGAAATTCAATAGATTTTCTTCTTGCAATTGGGGATAAAAAAATATTTCCAGCATATCAACGTAAGTCCAAGAGGTTACAGTTGGTTCATGAAAAAAAAAAAGGCCCATAATTTTTTTGACATACCACACCAGACTGTGACTTTTTTCGAATCTCTAACGTGTTTGTTATATTGTCGAAGATTTTCTGTTGCCCAAAACCTGCAGTTATGCTTATTTACTTTTCCATTGAGGTGAAATGTGGCTTCGTCTGACATTATTAGTCTATCCAAAAAATGTATATTGTTCCTTACTAAATTTTGAATTCTCTGGCAAAATTCCACCTTTGTGGAAAATCAGTTTCTTTTATTTCTTGTAACATTTGAATTTTGTTTGGCTTAATTAAGTTCTTTTTCATGATTTCTTGTACTGTAGTTTTAGGAATATGGACTGAACTTGAGATTTTTCTTGTTAACAATGTTGGATCTTCCTGAGTTATCTCCAGAATTTGTAACGTTTTATTTAGCAACTTCTCATTGTTTACTAATTTCTTTTTACGGGCTAAAGATCCTTTACTCCAGAATTTTCTGTACCAGATTTTAATTGAATTTTTTGTGGGTGGAGCTTTATTAAACATGTTTCTAAATCCTCGCTGGGTTTCTTTTACTGATTTGGTTTCGGCAAACATAATAACACATTTTCTTTTTCGCTTAACGAGAACATTTTGCGCTTCCTAATTAAAATAACTTGTCAAAAATGACCAACAATGGCTGACAATGAGGCTTGTTGCTGTTATGGAAACGAGATAACTTTGTTTCCACAGGCGACTTTTCAAAAATCCTTTAAAATAATATTCCTATTCGACATACAGTCAATTCTTTGGAGGTCAATAAATGCGTTATTTTTTAAGATAACCATAGCTTGTGTTACATTTTTTAAAGGGGAAAGATTAAATTTTAAAAATGTTGAAACATATACAGGGTGTTCCATTTAAAATAACAAAGTTGTCCTATATCGGAAAATCGGCCATTTTGTTTTTGAGCTAATGGAATGTCACATAAAAATGGTACGAGAATAAACTTTAAAGAAATATAAGTATATTTACGAAAATCGCATCTTGATATCTTTATTTGTTCAAAAGTTATTCGCGATCAAAATGGGTCAAAATATGGACGGCCACCCTGTACCTAAATGACGATTCTGCCAAATATTTGTTTTTATGAAATTCTATAACAGAATTGCAAGCATTTAAAATTTAAATATAAAACTTTTCCGCCTAAAAGCCACCTCACAAGGGGCTAACTGCAGGTATTCACAACGCCTGATCGACAGAGGCTACTAGGGCTAAGTTTCAATATTACAACTCAGATAAAAGCGAAGTAAATAAAATACCAAGCGATTTAACTTTAATTTTCGTTTGACAAAAACGCATTCAGAAAAAATGCAATACGCATTAGTTTAAAGAGTCTGTCGGGCTGTATTTCTCCAACGGCAGTGTGCAGGACAATTGTCCAAAGATTTCAGATCGGTATGAAAATTGAATCGATTTATTTTTTTTTGGCATCGGAGGTACTTGAGGGTTGTGAAGGAGTGGTTCCAAGGGTTGTACCGGTCCAATTATATTTGTATATATTTTTTTATGACTCTAGGCCGATCGTCCAAAAATTTCAAAGCGGTATGAGAATAGGATCGATTTATTTTTAATTTTTCTGGGCCCTCGGATATATTTGAGGGTTGTTTCAAGAGTAGTACCGGTCCAATTATTTTTCTTCAGCTATTTTATGACTCCAAGACAAACATATAAAAATTTCAGACCGGTATCGGTATGAGAGTTGGATCGATTCATTTTAAATTTTTTTCGGTCCTCGGACGTACTTAAGGGCTGGAAAGAGGTGGTTCCAAGGGTAGTACCGGTCCAATTATGATTTTCCAGCTTTTTTATGACTTTAGAGCGATCGTCCCAAAATTTCAGATCGGTAGAAAGTTGGATCGATTTATTTTTAATTTTTTTGGGCCCTCGGACGTATTTGAGGGTGGAAAGGAAGTGGTTCCGAGAGTAGTACCGGTCCAATTATTTTTTTAAGCTACTTTATGATTCCAAGACAAACGTACAAAAATTTTAGACCGGTATGAGAGTTGAATCGATTCATTTTGATTTTTTTTTACTCTCGGACGTACTTAAGGGTTTAAAAGGGGTGGTTCCAAGGGTAGTATCACGCCAATTATGTTTTTTCCAGCTTTTTTATGACTTTAGAATAAGGAGGTTTAAAGGTGTATGGAAGCCCAATGCTATGGCCCATTCGATCAAAAAATGTCCAGCCCAGTATGAAAATAACTGTCAGAGTTGGCCCCGCCGATTCTGCGCAATAACAAAATTCCACGAAATAATTTAATGTGTGCTTTACTTACACACTGATAAATCAGTGTGAAGTTAGCCAACACATTATAATTTTATGAGAGCGGAGTACCGTTTTTTGGATTGATCAAAACCCTTCTTATTTTAGTGATTATGTTTATTAAATTGTGACTATTATTTTGTGTTTATTGTTTGTTACTTATAATATCGTAATAAAATGACTAGAGGTTGTATGGTTTTGTCTTGAAATCCAAGGGTAACATACCGTCTTTTTAACTTTAGGTAAGTATTTTTATATTTAAATTAGGTGCTTTTATAAGACGTAAAGTTAGTAACCGAATAAATAGTAATATATCAATTATGAATAATAGAAAATGAAAATTTCATAAGAAATATTAGTGAGAAAGGTAAGGCAATCTCAACTATCTTTTAGATAATTTCCACAATGTTTGTGTATTTATGTGGATTATTAAAAAGAAATAAGGTTTACATTTAGGTACTTTTATTTCATTTAATAATTTAGTACACTCTTTTAAAGGATCAAAATTATTGATTACTGGGCAGACCAGGCAAATTTTAATATATACAGTCCCTCTAATTGAATGAAAGGAAGTACAATTTTGGTACGGTTTTTCGAGGCGCTGATTACAAATCAAAAAAAAAAAAATCGGCAATGTTTCGATTTCGAGATATTCATCATCAAAAATGAAAATCAAACTAACCTTATTTACACTATTCCTCCTTCTTTTGCAAAAATTCTTGATTTTTACACTAAATTGGCACACAATATTTCATAAACACCTTTTAAAACTTTTTTTATGTTTATTTTACACCTTTTTTACACTTTTATTTTTTAAGCAAATATGGCTGCTCCTTTGAACTTAAAAGTTCGCAAATTTAATGAAAAAAAGATGTAAAATAAATAAAAATACAAGGTTTTAAAAGGTGTTTATAAAATATCGTTTGCCACTTTAGTGTAAAAATCAAGAATTGTGTACAAAAAGAAGGTAGAATATAGTGAAAATGAGGTTAGTTTCATTTTCAACTTTGATGATGAAGATCTCGAAAACGAAACGTTGCCGAAAAGATATTTTTTCAGATTTGTAATCAGCGCCCCAAAAAACCCCTGTATACCAAATTTGATAAAAATTAAAAAAAATAAATTAGATTTTTGGTTTCTTAATCTTGCATTATCAACTTTTTAAGCTCGACATACTGTACACACATAATATTTAACGGATACTGTTACAATGGATACTCAGGTACCAAAGGTTACGAAACATTTTTAACCACTGTTATTCTGTCTCATGAATGTTTGTTATTAGTGAAAAGTATATGCCTGAAAAGCAGTTATAAAAATATTCACTTTTTAATGTACAACCAGAATCTTAGGGTTAGATTAAACTCATTTACACTATCTTGCCCTTCTTTTATCACAAAATTGGTGATAAATACATGATACTATCATACAATGTTTGAAATTTATTTTAAAAAATCGTGTTTTTATTTATTTACAAAGATTTTTGGTAAAAATACAAAACTTCCAAAAATATCGAACTTTTAAATAGAAGGCAGTAAAGTGGCGCCATCTATTCTTTCCATATTATATCAGATGATATAAAATCTAATATTACACAATAATTTTAAATATTCTATAGTAGTATCCTTTAGTAACCAACAATTTTGTGCAAAAATAAAAAAAACAGTAATGTTGAATTTGACATTTGATAAGTCAATTTTATAGATAACTAACAAAGAATTATGGAAATCCGGCCCTGACCTACTATTCATTGCGCAAATTCTGCGGGGCCAACCCCCCTATTCCCGCTGCCCTGCATGCCTGGACAATTTTGTTCTACAGTATTGGGCTTCCATACACCTTTAAACTTCCTTGCTTTAGAACGATAGTACAAAAATTTCAGATCGGTCGAAAGTTGAATCTATTTATTTTAAATTTTTTTCGGTCCTCGGGCGTACTTAAGGGTTGGAAAGGGGTGGTTCCAAGAGTAGTACCGGTCCAATTATGTTTTTCTAGCTTTTTAATGACTTTAGAACGATCGTCCAAAAATTTCAGACCGGTAGAGAGTTGGATCGATTTATTTTTATTTTTTTTCGGTCTTCGGACGTACTTAAGGGTTGGAAAGAGGTGGTTCCAAGGGGAGTACGGGTCCAATTATATTTTTCCAGCTTTTTATGACTGTTAAATGATCGTCCAAAAAATTTTAGACCGGTAGAGAGTTAAATCAATTTATTTTTAATTTTTTTCGGTCTCGGACGTATTTAAGGATTGAAAATCTTTTAATGACGTTTTGTCATTAAAAAGTAAAAAAAGCTATCAAAATTTCTTAAGGTTTTAGACCAAAAATTTTTTAAAATTTAGTTTAATTTTTTGTTTTAGTTTCTGTCTTGACAACGGTGGCCGACTTGCCACCGAAACGTAGACTAATATTTGTGATTTTTTGTTTTTTTTGGGGGGTTTTCTTCTTTTTTGTTGCAGGCGATCTGCAAGTTCATGGGGTCAATAGGGCTGGACAGGGTCAGCCCGTATACCCCGGGACCCGGACCAAGAGGGTCCCATTTTCCAAAAGTAGAAAGGCGAGAACCCAAAAAACAAACTGAAACATGAATCTGCCACAAAACTATAGAACATATTTACAGTTTTTAACTTTAGGTACATAAAAAACTAATATTGAAACATGAGCCAGATCTAAACTTAAAATTATAAATACGCCGGAACCCGGAACTATTTTTGTCTGAGAAAAGATATTTGGAAGATTGTTCTTTAATAGGCAAAGAAAGAGATTTGATTTTTAAGATCACAATAAATTTTAAGCAAAGGGCCCATTCTGAATACAAAATGTTCTTAAGTAAAGAAGCTGTATAAAGAAAGCTTTAAACATAATAAATTTCCCAAATCTCACTAAAACCTAATCAGAAATCTCAAAAGCCCTTTTCAGTATTTAAGTTAAGAACGCCAAAACATTCAGCCTTGTAAAGGTTTCTTGTTACTTGTTTTTAAGTGGTAAAGTTATAAAAAGAGGTGCGAACTTTGATTTTACGCAAAAGAGAGAGTTAATTCCATGAATTTTCATAAAATGTGAACAATATTTTCAAGGGTTTCCTTTTTGGGAAGGTTACAACTTATTCTAAAGTTTGTAAAACATGTATTTCAAAGAGGAAGCGATAATTGAAACCGCAACTTTCTCTGCTTTTGTTTGGAAACCTTTTCATAATGCAAATCTTTTGTTTGCGATTCATAGGGACAATACTTTTATTTTTAAACACTGATTAAAGTTTAAATAAACTTTAGCGTAAAGGATGCAGGAAGTACAAATTAATAAAAAAACTCTAATTTTAAAAAAATATTATTTAGAACACCGTTTTTTCATTTATAAATTAAAATAAAACTTTCTTTTCAATTTACCCAAGGAAGTTTAAAGGTGTATGGAAGCCCAATTCGATCAAAAAATGTCCAGCCCAGTATCAAAATAACTGTCAGAGTTGGCCCCGCCGATTCTGAGCAATAACAAAATTTCACGAAATAATTTAATGTGTTGCGAACTTACACACTGATAAATCAGTGTGTAGGCAACACATTATACTTTTAGAGAGCCGGAGTACCGTTTTTGGGAAATGGTGGGGCGCTATAAAACAGAACATGAACGCGATTAGTTTCGATTGTTTTGTTTTGTGGATTATATTTTGTGGTTGAGAAGCTTTTGGATTGATAAAACCTTATTTTAGTGATTAGTGCTTATTAAATTGTGACTATAATTTTGTGTTTATTGTTTGTTCTTTTAATATCGTAACAAAAATGATAGAGGTTGATGGTTTTGTCTTGAAATCCAAGGGTAACATACCCGGCATTATTTACTTTGGGAAGTATTTTTTATATTTAAATTAGGTGCTTCTTATGAGACGTAACATTAGGTAACCGAATAAATAATAATATATCAATTATCAATAATAGAAATAAAATTTCATAGGGAAAAAGCAGTGAGAAAAGTAAGGCAATCTTAACTATCTTTTTTGATGATTTCCGAATGTTTGTGTATTTCGGATAATTAAAAAGAAATAAGGTTTACATTTAGGTACATTTATTTCATTTAATAATTTAGAATTCTTTTAAAGGATCAAAATTATTAATTACCGGGAGACAGGCAAATTTTAATATATACAGGGTCCTCTAATTGAATGAAAGAAAGTACAATTTTATGTTTAAGTCTTTTTCTTTTTCTGTATTTGTTTAAAAAAAAATTGATTTTTGTTTTCTTAATCTTACATTATCAACTTTTTGTGGGTATACTGTAGACATTTTATTTAACGGATACTGTTACAAGGATAAAATTTGGTATAAAGGTTACTAAACATTTTAACCACTGTTATTCTGTCTCATGAATGTTTGTTATTAGTGAAATTATATGCCTAAAAAGCAGTTATAAAAATTTTCACTTTTTTAGAATTGATTAAACTCATTTACACTATCTTGCCCTTTTTTATCACAAAATTGGTGATAAGTACATGAAACTAGATACAATGTTTGAATTTTTTTTTAAAAACGTGTTTTTTTTATTTACAAAGATTTTTTGGAAAAATACAAAACTCCCAAAAATGAACATTTAAATAGAAGGCTAAAAAGGCGCCATCTATTCTTTCCTAT
>JAHBCN010024077.1:0-12151 GCA_019359885.1 Listronotus oregonensis | reverse complement strand
GAGAAAAAAAGCCCCGTAGGTGCGTGTCGAGGCGGACAAACCTCAACTTGTGTATTTAGTTTATCAATCAATCAATCAATCAATCAATAAAATACCCTACAAAAAAAGGCTTATTGAAAATTTTCGCCAGTCGAGAGTTTCGAGTAATCAAGCTTTAATCATTGATTTATTTTTTAAATTAAGGAATTGTTTAACTAACGAACATAAAAAAAAGCAATATAAACGCTTAAAGGGAATTTAATGCTCTACAAATAAAGTATTTTTACATTTTTCGTTAAATTCACTCATTCAAAAGTCACTTTAACGAAAAATGTAAGGAGATCGATCGAACGTGAGAATAACACCGATACGTCACGGTTTTATACGGGTTTGCCACATGAAACCGTGACGTATCGTGTTGTTCTTACAGCGTTCGATCTCTAGAACATCACATTTCCTTTAAGAGCTTTTGTTGTTTTTTGATATATGTTTATTTGTTTCTTAGTTACAAAATTTCAAAATAAAAAAGTTAAATTAAAACAATATATCTAAGTTTAAAGCTTGATTACTCAGAAACGGCTCGCCTGAAGAAAATTTTTAATAAGATTTTTTTTGTAGGGAATTTAATTTCCTATAAATAAATGTGCACATATTTTTTTTACCTTAATGGTTTGGAAGTTTTGACGCAAAAATGTTCAATTTTTTAGTTTTGGTCAGGATCTCGTAATTTAGGGAACCGCATTTTTTGGGAGGAACTTGGAACTTGACCCTCATATAACGTAAGTGTTTTGGTGGGATTATTACTTTTCGGAGGCCAAAGTAAAAGTCTAAAGAAGCAAATTCTAAATGTTAGGTTAAAGAAACCTCAAGGTCAAGTAAAGTCAACTTTAGAGTTTTTATATAACTTTATCCGTATGGATTTCGGTTCCCAAAAGTGACCAAAAATCTTTTTTTTTCGAGACAATCCACGAAGGTGACGTAAAAGGCAGTTTATTGACACTAGATTTAAAGATTAAAAATTTGCAGGAGGAGAAAATATTCCTACAGGTAATAGGTTCTTTAGCTTAGACACCCTAGGGATAAAGAAACAAACAAATTGAGTTTTTAGGCTTGTCCAGTCGAACGTGAAGAATGCATGATAGTGCCTCTAAAGGAGAAATAATGTTGGCATTAGCCTGAGAGGAAATATCCTTGGAGCAAAAACCGTAAAAATACATATTAAAAAAACCAAAAGTCATCGACATTTCGTACTAACAACCGGAAGAAACTTTTTTGTAAGAATGAATTAAAAATGTTTAAAGTTGTGGGAAACAAGGGTCTGATTTGGAATACATATAATGTATACACTTTAAAAGAGGAGAATCACTTTCTGGCTGAAAACAGAAGTTCGGGCTTGCTTTCTGCTCTCTCTTGACTCATCTCAAAGGGATTTGGGAACGTAGCTAGAAATGCCAAACGATTCTACCTAATTGAAAAATCCATTAACCAAAAGCAATTTGCAAATTTTAATTTACCTGTTTTAAAAAAGAAAGTCTTTCTTTTTAATTAGCAAAACTGGAAAACAAAGACTCCTATTGATGGTAGGTATATTTTTTGCAATTTTAAATAATATTCCGTAAACAACAAGTAATTCCTATAAAATGTATTTAATTAACACCTTGTATATTTTTACGGAGAAATTGAAAGGGAACTTTTTTGTTAGCATAAGTGTAAAAATATGTTTTGCTATATATAGAAGTACTTACCACTTGGTGGTATTAGTTTAAAATAGTACCCTGTCGGTGATCACTAAAAGAACTGATATTATTGTGATTTGTGAGTGATATTACTGCATTATGGCATACCAAAATATTTTTGTAAGTAGAACAGATTATCAGTTTAACCATTTTTAAAAGTGTTTATAAAAAAAGTAGTTTTTTCAAAACTTTTTCTGCTAATGCAAATGCACTCTTAGCAAAATTCTGAAGAGAAAAGGTAGTTTACTCGAGACAGTCGTGGACAAAATTATCGCCTTATAGTAAGTAAAGCCCGACCCGTCTACAACTCAAATCTAGATTGGGATAAACATCTTTAATATTCGTCTCTTCCATGCCACCCGCGCCAAACCCGCTCATCTCTCTCTAACAAAAATTGATTGTTGTACGGGCCGAGATTAGTACCAGTACAAATCATTATTATTTTTTCTTTTTTAGCGATGTTCCAAATAAGATCGCACACCCAACACATGAGGTCTGTTTGTTATTTAGTAGAATTTTACACTATTTTACGTAAAGCGATTACGTAAAAGAAGAATAAAATAGTGTACACTATTTCTTAATAACAAATAGACCTAGTACACTTTCAAAAAAATTTTTTTTTTAACAAAACGGTAAAAAAATTCGAGTTTTTTTAATCGTCTAATACTTTGATTTATAATGCATTAGTTTTTAAAAAATATCGTAAAAACCGTTTTTGAGATATTTCGAAATAAATGCCTGATAGTTCAGTAAATGAAGTCCGAAGAAACCTCAAACCTGGAGATCAGGTTGGGCCGTCACAACTTTTTTTTTTAATTTGCAGGTATTAATGTATACAATAACCTCTGAAAACATCATATATAAAAAATGTCCAGAAGGGCCTGAAAATGACCTTCAAGAGCCCGGAAATCCGTGTTTTCAACTAATTTGGTCGATATCTCCCGAAATATGACACTTACGCAATTCGTGTTTGGATAAAAATGAAGAGCAGTTTATTAACTGCAAAAATGATTTCCATCACTTTTGTCAAAAATTTGATAGTTTTTGCAATAATTCGCCAAAAATGCGCCGAGTATTTTTTGCACCTGACCCGTATCTCGAAAGGTGCTTTAAGCTACTTACACTTCCAAACTGCATATTTTTGCATGATTCAAAGTTTACATGAAAGAAGGAACGTGTAGCAATACTATCTTGTTACTGTTTCCTTTTTTTTTGTTTCTTTAGAATATTAAAAACTCGAGCCAAAATTAGTTTTAACAAACAATAAACACTCACAATTTTTTTTTGATGATTACTTTCTCTTCGTGCTCAAATTTTTTGAGCTTTACAATTGTATTAAAGATCACATTCTGACCTTTTTATCAATATATATTTACATAAAGTACTTGCCTTACTTTTTATTTTTGTTTTCAACGAAAACGTCTTTAGAGAAAAACGTGGCAATATTTAAATTTTTCCAATTTTCTTTTTTGAAGCACAAGGTAAGGGTTTATTTTTGTTATCCAAAGTTACATAAAGATCATTTATTTATCATTTTATTAATATTATTTATATTAGCTGGTAGTTCACAGAACAGACAATTGAAACAAAAATCAAAGACCGGGCTTTGTTGGCTTGTTCTTTTTTTCTCTTGGGGCTTTGAAGAAGATCAAATCTTTTTGTCGAGTCTTTAACAAAGTGACTGTTTGGATAGTTTAGCTTGCCATTATTTTGTGGGGAGTACTTCAGCCTACAGTTCCTATGCATTTCCAGAGAGGATTGCTTCTGTAGAAACACATGGTGGTTGTCCTTTCTTATCTTGATTACATCTATTAAAGTTGCTTATCCACGTGTTACCATCACAACGTCTTCACTCAGATCTTCGTTATAAATAAAACATTCCATCGTACCAGAATTTACTTTGACTTTCATATTTCTGCCACAAAAATTGCCTCATTAAAAATCTACAATCCTATTTACAAAGATTGTTTATGGTCCTTAAATGATTATTAATTCCCGATAGACCCGAGCATTTTCGAAAACTCCGAAAATTAAAAAAAACCGCCCTAAGAAAAACACGTTGTTTATAAAAATACACAAATATATTTATTGAATTTTGCGGAATGTATTCAAAGCTCCATAATCCAAAAGAATTCGGTAAAATTACTTTTTATAAAAAAATATGAACAGATTGATATGAGGGTCAAAATATCGAGCTAAAACTCATTTTGGCTTAAGTTTTTAATATTCTAAAAAAAAAAAAGGAAACAGTAACAAGATATTATTGCTACATGTTACTTCTTTTATATAAACTTTGAATCATGCAAAAAATGCATTTTTACGTGAGTTATTTAAAAATAGGTCCATCCGTTTGGAAGTGTAAGTAGCTTAAAGCATCTTTCGAGCTACAAAAAATACTCGGCGCATTTATGGCCGATTATTGCAAAACCTATCAAATTTTTGACAAAAGTGATAATAATCATTTTTGCAGTTAATAAACTGCTCTTTATTTTCGTCCAAACACGAATTGCGTAAGTGTCATATTTCGGGAGATATCGACCAAATTAGTTGAAAAAACGGATTTTCGGGCTCTTGGGGGCAAATTTCAGGCACTTGCGGACATTTTTTTATATATGATATTTTCAGAGGTTATTGTATACAAATACCTGCAAATTAAGAAAAAAATTGTGACGGCCCAACCTGATCTTCAGGTTCACACCTTTGTTTACTGACTTTCATATATGACAGATATCGACAATGTTAATTAAGCACAGTTTGATTGTTAATATCTTGTTTCACAGATGAAAAAAATACAATTAGATAAAACACACTTTTATTAAATGATTAACCCTATATTTCAACTTCATTTAACTCTTAAGTAAAAACATAAATATGGAAAATTTTGCTTCCTGCAGTGAATTTTTTCATAAATATTATATAGGTATGAAACGATCAGGACATAGGGAATCCCATGTAAATTTAGAAGTGGTCCAATATTGGCTCCCCTAATTATTTTAGAAGAAAATATTATTAGGATTTTTTAAAGAGCACGAAAAGTTGTACCCAGTGTACAAATTTTAGCTCTTCTCAGTCCGCCAGCTAAGAGATAAATGCTAAAATAAGTTACGAATCTCCTATCTTCTTACGCGCTCTGTATTATTAGAAGTTTATAATAAAATACCAGAAAAATTATTTAACCTCTTACTCTCAAGTTGTCAGATCAATGTCACATCATTTTTAAATAATGAACTACTCAAATCAAGAAAAAATCACTATTATAAAATGGTTTTATCAGGGAAATAGTTATCGAAGAGTAGCGGACATGTTTGCAGCCTATTTTCCCAATAGGCCAATACCAAGTAAATCGACAATAGAACGGACGATAAAAAATTTGAAACTACAGGCACAGTAATCAATAATTGCAAATGTGAAGAAAATTGACGTGAAAATCAGAGACAAATTGTACAAAACGAGAGGGATTTAGACGTGATACTTTGTGTAGAGGAGGCCGAAGGAAACATTAGCACGAGACAACTGGAGGACATTACTGGACAAGACCACACCACAATATCTCGAATTTTAAAAAGATGTAAATACCACGCTTACAAGTACAAAAGACACCAAGAATTAAGAGACGGAGACAAAATACGACAACAGGAATTTTGCTTTGAGATGATGGAGAGGACAAACACTACAGAGGTTTTAAAAAAATATTTGCTTTACTGACAATGCCTTTACATTGAACAACGAACCCAACATTCAAAATTGCCGGTACTGAAGTAACAAAAACCAAAATCGATTTGTTGAGACAAGGACTCAATATCCACAAAAAATTAATGTTTTGGCGGGAATTTTCGGCCACCATATCCTTGGACCATTTTTCCTTGACCGAAATTTGAATGCGGAGTACTTTCTGAAACTTTAAAGAGGAACAAATTTTGTCTGCTTTGAACAACCTTGCTCGTGAAAATCAAGAGATTTGGTATCAAATGGATGGCTGCCCAGCACACAGTACCAGAGCTGTGCGCGAATACTTGAACAACGCATTTAATAACGACATCATAGGCCCGAACCACGCAATATCTTGGCCAGCCAGGTCTCCGGATCTTTCGCCAAACGATTTTTTTCTATGGGGATATTTAAAAACTAAGCTTTATACCAATAAAAAATTATGAAAATTTAGACCAACTAAGGAATGCTATTTCCGCTGAATGTGCCAGAATATCGATGTACCAACTAGCCAACGTAAAAAATGAGTTTTATAATCGTTTGGGTTATTGTCTGGCAGTTAATGGAGGAATATTTGAGCATTTGATTAAATACTGATATTTTCGTCATAAATTGATTTCTAAATGTAGACAAATTTGTTTTATTGTCTTGCGTAACTGTGAGTGCATGTGTTGGAATTAGCTGTAAAATAAAATGAAAGGCGAGGATTCTTTTTGAAATTTCCGTATAAAATTGTTCAGTTTTGGCAATGACATTATAAATTAATGATCTAAATTGTCACTGATAAATCGATATGGTGTTTTTATTATTGATTTCTAGAGTACAGGGTGCATAATGAGATACTACGTTGCAGAAGTATTTAAACAGTTTACTCTTTACTGGTTGGTTGAAAAATGCTCAAATTTTCATTTTGGGTGGAACTTATTGTGCTCTTCAATAAATCCTAATAGCATTTTTTTCTAAAATAATTAGGGGTGCCAATATTTGACTACTTCAAAATTTACATGGGATTCCCTATGTCCCGCTCGGCGGAGCAACACCCGGTATATAAAATAAATTATCGTCCTTCTTTTAATAAACTGGGTTGATTTTTAAAAATAATATAATTTTTGGATTTATTGATCGGAAAAACCTAGAAAATGACATCATCTTAATATAATAATTATCATCATCATCATTATCACCAATAGCCAATTTAAATGACACGGGCCTTCCGTAAATCATTCCGTTGCTTCCGATGTTAAGTACCTTAAATCTAGTTGTACTGGATGAATTGATGTGTTTCGACCACCTTGATTACAATACGCATTGTGTTTAGAATTCTAGAATTTTTTAAGTTCATCTTTTACCTCTGACTTCGGCAACAGGTTCTGCCTAGTTTGATTTCAGAGTTGTAATTTTTTTAACTGCCCCGCCCGGTTCTTTTTAATTTTTTTTGGGAATTTGTCTTTGATTCTCGGATACCCCGTATACGTTGTCTAAAAATTTAAAACCTATGGAAACTTTTTTTTTTTTAAAATTTTCGAAAAAAGTTATTCTTTATAAAAAGTTTTGCGGGGGCCTTTTTTTTAAAAAAAAAACCTTAGATATATTTTTTTTTTAAAAAAATTTTTTTTATTTTCCAAAAAAATTAATTTTTTCCCCAAATAAAATCCTTTTTTTTTTCAGTCCCCAAAAGGGGAAATTTTTTAAAATAAATTTTTTTTTTTTAATTAAATTTTTTTAAAAATTAAATATGTAATTACGTTTTTAGCATGAAAATTTGGGGGTTGGGATAATTTCTAATTTTTCTATTTTTTTATCTTTTTTTTTGGGGTTTTTTTAAAAATTTTCAAATACAAACTCACTTTGACACAAAATTTTCAAATATTTTATGTCAGTGTCCTAGATTCGTTAAATTGTACCCCAAGGGGGAAATTAAAGGGGGAATTTTTTAAAAATTTTTCCAATCCAAATTTTTTAAAACTAAATAGCTGTAATTGCATATTTGAATTTAACTTTTAATTAAAAATAACTTTACTTTATAACATTATTCTGTATTGAAAAAAATAAAGGTACTTTACTCTTAAGTTAAATTCTTTTTTTTGAAAACCCCCTTAAACCTTAAAAAACTTTTCCCAATGGTTGCATTTTAAGTTTTAGATCATGCAGAACTTTTTATCAAAAATACCTATTTTTCGTAAACTTAATAATAAAAAAGTTTTCCATGTGGTTCTAACTTAAGTAGACACACTGTAATATATATTGTACCATTTAATTCATTCTAAAAAGAGTCTATAATCCTTATGTCCACAATTTTAGTTGCTCTTTAATAAACATTTATAGCATTCTTTTCTAATTTTAATAAAAGGGCAAGTAAATATTTTAATAGTATTTAATAAATAACTAGGTAAACATATTTTTAATTAAATTAACTTGTTTTTCAGATATTCGTATCCATCCTTTGTACAATGGTAACTGCTTTGCCATTGAATACAGCAAACGAACAGGATGAAAAAGTTGCAGTTTTTGTGCCCTATGATATCAAATATATTCCTGTAGAAGTGCCTGACAGCTATGTTCAAACTCTTCTTTCAAAAATGGAAAACAAAAACCAGTTTTTAAATATTTCAAAAAATGATGATTTAGTAATTTTACCAGTAAAAAATGCAGCTTCTCTGGCAGAATACCAAAACGATGATGAATCTGCAAGCCCTGCACCTGCATCGCATGTAACAGAACTTACGACAAACAAATACTTGGAATCCACCACAACCAAGCCACATTCCCTATCCAAAAGACAGGCTCCTGGATATTTCTTTTATCGACCCATCTATAGATACAGCCAAATCAGCACCAGCAGACGAAGATCACACAAGCCTTCAAGAAAACACGCTATGGTTGGGTATTTGAGTGACGAGACTTATTTCCCACATTGGCATAATTTAAAAACAAAACAATTTTATCCATGATAATAATTCCATTCATTATTCACTATTAAATAATGATTTATTATTCACTGGTCCATTTTTTCAAAATTAAACAAAAAATTTTTTCCTTTCACACCCTATATCTTATTTTAAAGCCATGTTTATATAAGTTTGTTCTCTTCTTTTTGGCCAGGGAATCTTTCATTAGGCGATGATACATGTTTTTTAAATCACCCTGTATACAGTTTTTTATTTAACTATTGCGAGAATCAATTGCGAAGTAAGCGTAAAAATAATATTTATTTTTAGTTTAAGGACTTAATTTATTTTTGTAAATATACTTATACCTTGACGTAAAGTTTGTGTTTTTTTTTTAAAAGTTAATGTTAAATCTATAAGTTAGTTTTTTACTTATAAATAAATGTATTTGTATAAACATATGGGTTTATTTTTTTCTGTTTCAGATGTGATACACTATAGTGATATATTATTTAACTGATTTCTGTTAATTTTAGGTAAATTTGTAATTTGTCTTTTTTTAATTGAAATAAATTGGATTTTTGTGCCAAATTTGCTTTTATTTATACTATATAAAAAAAACATCTATTTATAATATATTTCCATTCTGTTACCATTTTTCGCAAATTCGTTGCAAGTAAGCTAAAGATATTACATGTATTCAATTACCTTATGTAAATTATTTAAATTGTCAAAATTACTCTTATTTTAAACACCGTTTTCAGGGAAAAAAAAACAAAACAATTTTTTCCACAATAATCCCATTCATAGTTTTGCTGACGATAGTACCCTTCAATCTAGTATTCAATTTTTTGCCACCGTGTAATTCTGATTTCGAAAAAAGGAGGTCAATGAAAAATCTTTCAAAGACCTCAAACTTTCTTGGTTGGGGGCCAAAAATCTTGTTCGTTTAATGCCTCGAAAACACAGTCATGTTCCCTATCGCAAAAAAATCTGCAAATGCTCATCCCTTACATATGAGCGGCCAATTTCTCCAGAACAAAGAGTCGTTTAATCTTGTCGGCGTTACTTTTGAGAATAACCTCAACTGGCACAAACACATTTTATCCATAGCTTCAGCAGCTTCAAAAAAGATTGATTTCTCTTCCGAGCCAGAAAATATTTCTCTTCTTCCAATTTGTACACTCTGTATGTATCCCAAATCAGACCCTCTTTAGAATATTGTTCTCATGTCTGGGGAATGGCGTCCCTACAACACTTAGCATTCTGGACTCCATTCAAAGAAGAGCCGTTCGTCTTATTAATGATCCAACGCTCACAGAAAGGCTTTCTCTTCTTGGCCACCGTCGAGCTGTAGGGGATCTGTCGCTCTTCTATAGGTATTTTCACGGCTTTTGCTCAGAGGAGTTGGCCAGTATAATTCCTTCTCTGGCAGCTCCCAACAGAGCAACACGTAGTGCAACTTTTATGCATACTCTTACAGTTCAGTTAAGAGGCCCCGAACTTCCCGCTTTTTTTCGTTCCTTTATCCCTAGAGTGTCAAGACTACGGAACCTGCTGCCCGCAGAAGTTTTTCCTTCTCCTCCCAATCTCCAGAAATTTAAGTCCCGGGGAACAAGCTCCCTCTCACCACACTGAAGACACCCACGGTACGTTAGTACTTCGTGGGACGTCCCAAGATAAAAAAACAAACACTTCTTACAATACAGTTAATTTCCGATTTCACAAGCTGTTAACCCATTAAACTGCTAATAAGATTTTTCTGGATTGAAATGTCACATGCAAGTTTTTTTTTTTTTGGTGGTCAAGTTTTCTCTTCTTCTTTGGGAGCCCTCTTGATTTACTACCGGAGGCAGCGCAGCCTCGTGGACTTTTTGTGCCTAGTCTCCCATTGTCTTTTATACCAATCCTCCCATTAGTCTTGTTCCTTCTACAAGTCTGTATAACCCCCCGAGACTGGTTGGTTGATATATTCCTGTGGGCTCACTTTCGCTTGCCCAAATAATGCCTGTTGTGATTCAACGCTTCACAATCGCACAGGATATGGTAGACTGTTTCTTGCCCCTCGTCGCACATTCTGCAATATGGGTTTCCATTGTATGAGCCTAGCTTGTGTAGGTGTTATCTTATCGTGCCCTGTTAGCAACCCTACCGTTATCTTTTCTCACTTTGTCTGAGTAATTTTCCTTCGTTCTTTGGGATCCATTCCCTGGTTTGTCCTCGTGGTTTTGGTCATCCAAGTGCAAGTTCTGGTCCAAAGTATGATGTGAATGATCCCTGTCTCGCTAGCTCATTTGCTTTTTCGTTGCCTTCTATGCCCGAATGTCCTGGTACCCACAGGTTCTCCCAGGACTTTCAGTTGTTTTTGGCACTCCCATGTCAGCTTGGACGTTAGGTTAGGTTATGTTAGGTTTAAAGTGAGTGGACTTTTTACGCCCTCTACCGCAACTGTCCGGTCTATTGTGGCTCACACCTTTTTATATTTCTCCCAATAGGATCAGACTTCTAATGAATCCGATATCATATTAGGAGATAGTTCTTACATCTCCTCTTACTCGTGTCGCTACCGGACACGAGCACAATATGTGTTCTGGTGTCCCTGTCTCCTGGAAAGTATGACGAGCAGATGATTAGATCCGTCATGCCCTTTTCTCCCGGTATAGTGTCGTGGGTAGCTATCAGGTTCTTGTTACTGGAACCAGATGTTCCTTCTGAGGTCATATCTCCGGCCTTTCCCTATGAAAACGGTTCTATCCATTTTCTGTTTAAAACCAGGGAACCCTTTTCCCTATTAAAGCAGTTCTGTCCGCCTTCTTTTTGGATTCAGAGATCCCTTTCTAAGCACTGTTAGTTCGGGATGGATTAGCACTTTCCCGTGAAACAGGCGCCTGTGACTTCAGCGGCACCATTGGAAACGGATTCACCCGTTTCGGTCGGGGCACCTTTGTCTGCTTGTGACTTTGGGTGGCACCTCTCAAAACGGATTTATCCGTTTCGGTCAGCGCACCTTTGTCACTTTTTTCCTATGAAAGCGGTTCTGTCCGCTTTCTGTTTGGAGCTAGGGAAATAATTGTCCACCACGACAGAGCCCCCCGCCTTACCGCGGAAAGGCTAGAGAGATCGCACTGTATCTCGGAGGCACCGTTGAAGACACGATTTTAAGGCACAGGATTTATTCACTCTTTAGCACCGTATACTTACACCTTGAGTTACCCTGTTTCGCCTTAGCTTTGGATCCAGTTCCATATGTAGCAACTGGAGTTGCCGATAACCAGCAACTCAGGGATGTTCCAAAAAAATTCCTACTGGGCCCAAAAACAACGATGTGAACACAGCGGTGGGAGCATGGACGTTAACTGGGGTTTACTAGTGCCCCTAGTGACGCCTGGCTGTCTGTTATTACGCAGATCCGCTTATTTTTATAGGCCCTCCTGTTACCTCGGCCAGTTCTGTAACAGTAGTTCTTTGTCGCATCTTTGTTCACCATACCAGTGAGTTTAGAGCCCAGAAAAACACCCGAATATTTTACCTTCCCCACAATCTTGATTGTTTCACCTCTTAGGTTCAGGGGTCCTATGCCTCTAGTTTTCTCCTTTTGGTGAAGGCGACTATGGCTTTGATTTGGAAGCTAAGACCTACCTTAATTTGTCAGATTTTTCAACGAAACTTTGAGAAATGAATCGTTTATCCAACAAAAAACACACTACACAATTACGCAACTATACAGTTTTAACAGCTGATACATCACTTTTTGAAAAATCAGTTATGTTTCTAACTATCTGGTGTCTATACATCCAAATTAAAAAATAAATCTGCGTTTTTCAACGAACTAAATTACAA
>JAHBCN010024076.1:0-12189 GCA_019359885.1 Listronotus oregonensis | reverse complement strand
TTGCTGAGATATTATGGTTAAAGACAAAAAGATCCTTTTCCATTTAAAGTTCGATATCTTAGCAAGAAGTGGTCGTATCAAAGTTTTCAAAAAAACAAATTAAAGCTAAATGAACAAGTTATCCGATCCATATAGTGGTGAAGTTAAAAAAAAAATTCCCAAGTTCGTAGTCCAAAAAAAATTACGAAAAAATTTCGAATTTTTTTTTGGATATTCATTAGGATTGAGCGGAAGACGTTGCTTGAAAATTTTTTTCATTGTAAGATCTCAAAACTAGAAACTTCAAGCTTTAAAATGTTTTTTTTAAATTCCCGTACGACCATTTTTAGGGGAAATAAGCCACTGAAAACCTCGAAAAATTTGGATTTTTTTTTTGATCCCTTAATTTTTTCCCCTAGTGTATAACCGTTAAATTTTGACGACATAACTTCCACATGCCTTTACCAAGTAAGGTTATATTTCCTTTAGAGATTGGTCTTGTACCGACCGAAAAACATCCGTATTCATATAGAGAATGATCACTTTAAAGCAGTGGTTCCCAAACTGGTAGGCGCGCCCCCCCCGTGAGGCGTAAAGCAACACTAAGGGAGGCGCGAGAGCCTAGAAAAATTAATACAAATTTTATCTTTAAAGTAACAAAAAAAAAGTTTAAATAAAAAAGAAGATTTATGTATGGAAATTGCGGGCTTAAACACCAAATTTTTCTTATTTTCAAAATTGGCTTCATTAATGGAGAATAGTGACGACACTGCTACAACAATAGTTTCCTAATTTACATGACAATGATAAACATAAATTTGCTAAAATCCTTTTAATTTTAATCTAAGCATCCTTTCAGAAAAAATGCAAGAACAAGCAGTCGACTGAAAACACGACTCAGTGGCGAAAAATGACTTTGAAAATTTATTGATGAGTACATTTTTGATAAAACATCTTCCTATATATCCTTTAATCGTGGAAATGGCTTTGAAATTTTTACATACCATTCTTGACATCCTACTTTTGTAAAAAAAGATTTTCTATTTTAACAGAAATTAAAACAAAAAAAAAACGAAGCCGGCTTGGTGTTGCTAGTGCTAACGCTTATAAACAGCGAATCTAACATTTTTTTGTCATTATTTGAAGTAGAAGTCATTAAAATGTGCATTTTTTATTTAAATTTTAATAAAAAATATAATAATAAACAAATAATTTCCAGATGTTTTACTTTTTTGAAAATATGAATATTAAATAACAAATCCAAAAAATTTATTGAATTATCTTTAATGTTTTTTTGTAATTGATTTTTAATAATTAAAAGTCAACAAAATTTTTATTGTAAAAAAAAATATTAAAATGAAAATTTTGAAAAAATGTTTTGGGATTTAATTGTTGATGATGTCTTCTTTCTGAAAAAATATATAAACCTAAATTCCATGATTAAGTGGTAAATGGGGGTCCACTTGAGGTGATTAGATAGGAGTTTTCCTTCATCCCTCAGGAACTAAACCAAATATCATGCCAAAATGGTGCATTCTTTTAGAACGTTGTAATACTCTATCCAAAAAACCGTAATTCATACAATTGTAATACGTAGTTTTCAAAAAAAAAAAAACAATAGTTAAAGGGTAAAAATTCTTACACAATAATAAGTAAAAACGCAGTAACCTTCTATGGAATTTTAACAACTCAGCTGATTGGTGGCAGACGGGTGAGGTCAAATGTCAGTCAGTTTTTCTTACAAAAACTATTCAATACACACCCAACGACATACTTACCTAAGAATATTTGGATGGGATAGCCTGTTCATTAATTGCACTTCTTTCAGCATATTTCGGCGATTTGATCGCAGCTGGTTCATTTTAAGGACCATGACTTGGCCCGTCACTTTGTGAGTCACCTGTAAAATGTACACGTTAAGTAGCATGGATCTTATCTAATATGACATTTTTAGTTAAGTATGGTAAGCCTCTTAGTGCTTTTGTAAAAAAACATCAGTACATTGGGAACGGAGTAAATTTTAAACATAAAAATAATAATAGCCAAAAAATAAATAATAGTAAAAAAGTTTTTTTTATTATCCACACTTTTTAGGGTATCTGCGTAACTGTTAGTAATATGGGCGTAACGTGCTCTTTTTGGGTCAAACATAAAATGGTAAAATTAAAATTTGAAACTTTTTGCTTGCTTAAGAAACCCCTCGTAGTACAGGAATTTTTTCGTCCTACATGAATTTACCTGAAGGTAGGGAATAGCCCAAGGATCAAAGCTTATATCATGCCGGAGGCGCTTTTATCCTGGGGGTGGTTGCTACCCCATTTTTTTTATTACATTTTAACTACAGGAATCGATAAAGAAAGTACTTTTAGGTAAAAAATGTTCTATACATGATAGGGATGAAGAAGAACTAATATTTTTCGAGTTATTCGAGATTAAAAGTACCAGATTTTTTGCGAATAACTCTAAAAATATGCATTTTATTAAAAAAAATTGTAGAGAGCAAAATTATAGCTTATAAAAAAACCAAAAAACTTTTTTTTATAATTTCTCTACAACCAATACGGACCGAGCTACGGCTTGTTAATTGTTAGCTTTTGTTCGTCAAATGCTAAATTTGAAAAAACTTTGCATTTTTTGAGGCCTTGTTTAAAGTATATAATTAGACCTTTATTTTAAAAAGAAAAAAAGTCTTTAGCCTAGAAATTAAGCGAGTTAAAATTGAGTTAAAATCTTTACCCTTCTGCGATTCTTTTTATATATGTATTATGAATACATCCTAAAAGTTTGACTAATTTAAAACGCTTAATTTTAGAAAAACTGGAGCCTAAAGTGAAAAACGATTTTCCGCAATTTCGTAAAACACCCTTTTCTTTAAAATAACTCCAAAAATACTGGAGATACGAAAAAATGCTGGAGTACCGAATTGTAGCTTTTTTAATAACAAAGATTATTTTTTGCTTAGATTTTCTGGACAATAAATATTTGGCGAGATATGGCCGTCTCAAGCCTCTATTTACGAGCGAACACCACCTTATTCGAGCCCTTTAAAGTCATCCCATATCAAAACTAGGGGATTTAAAGAGATTTATGTCACACAGCATTGTAGCTCTTAAAAAAGAGCTACAAAATCATTAAAAAAATATTTCTTAAAAAAAAATTATTCATTAAAACTAAAGGAGCTATCGAAAAAAAATTATTGGTTTTTTAAACACCATGCAATCATTTTTTTTTTCGAAAAATTCGAATAGCCCACTTCGGAGCATAACAATCTGCATTACCGGTATACTTTATACTTTTACCGGTATAATTTTTGTATGTAATTCTTTTTTTTCCTATTTATATGTGTTAAATTAGTTTATAAGAATTGCAATGTTGTAAGGGGTGGTTTTTAAGGATTAAAAATTTGCAAAATAATGAAATTGGTAATATTTCAGGCAGGCATATTTTAAATTAATAAATCTGTCAAGCCATTAATTTTTATTTGGTTAAATCTTTTTTTTTCGGCTATAATAGGGGTTGCTTAATGATGGTTGAAAAGTTGCAAAATAAAATTAGTATATATATTTTAAGCAACAGCATTTTAAAATTAAATCACTATGATATATTAATCATTTTTTAGAGTAACTATATTTTTTTACTATAAGCTCCAACAAGGGTTGATTTTTAAGGGTTGAAATATTCTGAAATTGTATTCTGAAGCATAAAACAAATCATTATTCAACTAATCCAAACCAAATTTTACCCATCTTAAGGTTTAAAATGTTATTTCGTTATTTTAGTCGAGGAAACGTAGCACAAAAATAGGCCTTACGAGGGATTTTTTGTGCAGTAAGATGGATATGAATGCGGTTTTTTGCATTCGATTCGTATGAACGTCTAGAAACTTTGTGAACAAATTTAATTAATGAGAAACAAAAAACTGCATTTGTGCATTAGAAAACTGCATTTTAAAGTTTGCAATTATAAAAAAAAAATAACTAGGTAGAGACCCTACGGAGTACCTGGTGCCCGCTAAGGATGGGGAGAAGCCGTCTTCTGGAGTTTTATGACAATCTCTCCTGATATCAGCCCAATTTGGTTAAACGGGGGTTTTCAAGGTCGCTGAACAGGAATATGACATTGACAAGGACCTGTGAAATATCTGGTGAGCGCTGAGAATGGTGTAAACGTCGTCTTCTGGGGTTTTACGAAAAATCCTTTTAATATCCGCCCAATTTTTTTACTCGAAAGGTTTTTGTTGTTGCATATGGCATTGACAAGGGCCTGCGGAGACCTGGTGAGCGCTAAAAATGGTGTAAACGTCGTCTTCTGGAGTTTTACGACAAATCCTACTAATATCGGTCCAATTTCTTTACTCGGAGGTTTTTTGTGGTCTCTGAAAATGAATATGATATTGGCAAGGGCCTTAAAAACCCCCTAAAAAACAAAATTGCCCTGATATTAGGAGGAACTGTCGTAAAACTCCAGAAGACGACGTTTACACCATTCTTAGCGCCCATCAGGTACTCCGTAGGCCCATGTTCATGTCAGATTCATATTCAGCGACCACAAAAACCCGCCGAGTACAGAAATTGGGTTGATATTAGTAGGATTTGTCGTAAAACTCTAGAAGACGACGTTTACATCATCCTTAGGGCGCACCAGGTACTCTGTAGGCCCTTGTTAATGTCATATTATGTTCAGCGAGCTCAATAACCTTCGAGTAACAAAAATGGGTTGATATTAGAAGAAATTGTCATAAAACTCCAAAAGACGACGTTTGCGCCATCCTTAGCGCGCACCAGGTAATCCGTAGGTCCTTGCTAATGTCATATTCGTGTACAGCGACCTCGAAAACTCCCAAGTAACAAATTTGGGCTCATGTTCATCATTATTTCCCTAGTTATAAATTTTTTATAATTGCAAACTTTTAAATGCATTTTGAAAATTTCATTTTTCTATTGTACAAACGCAGTTTTTCATTTTCCATTAAATTTGTTCACAAATAGACCGAGCGCTCGCGGCAGAAAAAAGAGACCGATTTTTTACAGGCTGCCTTTGATACGGGTGATATTTATAGCCACAAGCTATAGATAGATGCACCTATTAAGTTCCGCAACGTGTTACTTCATATATAAACATTAACTTTAATTAGCAAAAAAGCTTCTTAAATCAACTTTTTACAGTCTGCCAATTGTTGAAGCATAAGGCTAGATTGCCAAATCCACAAAAAAGTTGCAGGCAGACGGTTTTCTCCAGTACAAGAGTAAAGGATACTAATGCTAGTTCGCAAAAAAATCGTGTAACTAAAAACACTTTTTTACAGTCTGCCAAGCACAATTTAGACTAATGTGTGCATGAGATTGACGAATTTTCACAAGGCAGACTGTTTCCCGATTTTTAAAAATTTATACGTAAAAGTTATTTAACACATTTTTTACAGTATTTCAGAACAATTTTTTACAGTGTAAAAGTTATTTAAATGTAAACTTAACAGTTCACAATATTAAATAAAACAAATGGCAGCCAAATACGATGTATACATATAACTGCAAAACTATTTTTAATTTGCAAAAAAAAGTAATTACTTTTAACGATTTTTTACAGTCTGCCATTGTATCCCAACAATGTTTAGTTAGTAAATAAACAAACTATTGAATGACAGACAATTTATGATGGTACATCTAGCGTTAATTGAAACTTTAAATATTATAGAATCGCGCGGTAGGCAGGTAACATAAGATTGAAGGGGTCAGGTAAAGTTAGGTGCACTACGATGTTCTTTGCATGCATCATGATGCACATAACCCTACCTGACCCCGGTCAATCCCGGTTTTTTCTGTGTAATTAAAATTTACGCATAATAGTTTTAGAATATAATACTGAGTTTTTCTGAGTAATTACAATTCACGCACATTACGTAATTGGGATTCTGGAAGTTTATTTCTTAACATCAATTTTTTTCAAAATTAATTTTTAACAAATTATTTTTATATAACATCTAAAAACGAAGTAACTGTTTTGTGTGTAAAATATTCATAAATTTACACACAAAAAAGCTTCAAGTTTACCCAATAATTCTGCAAATATTCCCCTACACATTTAATGTAAAAAATGTATAATAATAATAAAAATGTAAATTTTAAGAAAAAAATTAATTCAATTAATATGTATAAACATACCTAAATAAATATTTAAATTTACTTCAGAAGTATTTTAAAGATTATTAAATTAAAAGAAAGGTATGGGGTAGAATCAAACCCGGAACCTCCGGGTTGGAAGTCTAGAACGCTACCGCTGAGCCACATGGCTATATAATATAGCATATTGTATAATCCGACCTTGATCGCGTCGACTTGGGACAGGTTTCTGCTGGCTGCTTTTACAAAATAGTTGTCCATGGTTAAAGGACTTGACAGAATTTGTAAAATATTGCAAATAAATCACACAAAAACAATGGATAGTATAGGAAAATCTTATTAAAACAGTTTCGAAAGCTAATATATCACAAATAGGCGCAAGTAGGCAAACAAGCATGGAACGTCGTTATAAATTTGACCAATCAGGAGCGTTTTGTGTTATGCGACAAACGTTTAAAAAATACATTTTTATGTACGGATTTTTAAATAAATAAATTATTATTTTTAACTTACGTTAATAAATAACCATTTTTAAACTCTTAATTTATACTAATAACAGTAATTGACACTTTATTTTTCGCATTGTCAAATAGCCTATTTTAGCAGTAGAGCGTCTATCCTTGAGCGTCATCCCGAGCAACATGGCGCAGCAGGAAGAAAACATAGAAAACATACACTAGTACCTTTACAAATCGTCTGCCATTCAATAGTTTGTTTATTTATTACCTAAATATTGTTTGAAAACAATGGCAGACTGTAAAAAATTGTTAACCATTATACGTTTTTTTTATAAGTTTAACAGCGTCTGCCTACATTTTAAACTTCGTGAATTAGTATGCTAATAATTTAATATGAAATATTTATTGTAAAAGTTGTTATTTACTCAATATGCAGACTGTAAAAAATTGTTCTGAAATACTGTGAAAAATTTGTTAATTAACTTTTATGCATCAATTTTTAAATATCGAGAAACAGTCTGCCTTGTGAAAATTCGTCAATCTCATGAACACATTAGTCTAAATTGTGCTTGGCAGACTGTAAAAAAGTGTTTTTAGTTACACGATTTTTTTCGCGAACTAGCATTAGTATGCTTTACTCTTGTACTGAGAAAACCGTCTGCCTGCAACTTTTTTGTGGATTTGGCAATCTAGCCTTATGCTTCAACAATTGGCAGACTGTAAAAAGTTGATTTAAGAAGCTTCTTTTTTTTGCTAATTAAAGTTAATGTTTATATATGAAGTAACACGTTGCGGAACTTAATAGGTGCATCTATCTATAGCTTGTGGCTATAAATATCACCCGTATCAAAGGCAGCCTGTAAAAAATCGGTCTCTTTTTTCTGCCGCGAGCGCTCGGTCTAAAAGGTTGTAGACGTTCATACGAATCGAATGCAAAAAACCGCATTTAAATCCGTCTTACTACACAAAAAATCCATCGGGCATTTCTTCGTTTCCTCAATGATCGATGGAGTATATATATTTTTGGTTTCCTCGACTATTTCATAAGCGCCCATCGGCATGATATAGAATTTGAAGTAGAGGGTAAGATAAGGTTTTGCCATTTTTTGAGCTTCATTTTAATTTGTCAAAAACATTTTTTTTAATAAAGCTCATGAGGGGTCAATATTTAAGGGTTGAGTTATTGTAGTTAAATATTTATTATACCGCAAACTATTAAAATATATTTTTTTACAATATAAGCGTCACTACAAAATGTTAAGATGAAAAAAAAAACAATATTTTTGGTAATTTCGTTATTAAGGGTAATTTTTAAAGGTTGAAACGTTACAAATATAATGTAAGTTATAACTCACAAAATAAAAATATATTTATTCTACATAACGTCTATTTCTATGGTTTTTAATTTTTAATAATATATATTTTCTTTAATATATAAACCTTGATCTGGTGAATGAGAACGATTTAATTCCAAATTTTCATAAAAATTGAAACTGTAAAAAAAATCTGGAGGTCAAACACCTTTCTCCCCACAGATTGTACTATTTGGTAAATCAAAAAATTGTCAATTTCAGAACGACTCAATATTATCTTAATTAAAAGAAAAAAAATACAAAAGTTTCTTTATAATGATTGTTGAATAATCTGGCGTTTTCAAAATAAGTATACGGAGTTAGGCAAAAAAGTTATGGGGTCTTAACTCATTTTTTTAAATGGAACATCATGTATATTTTAATCTAAAAAGATAGCATTAAACTCCCTTTAAAAAAATATAACACACCATGAATGATATTTGTTTTCTATGCGATTTATTTAAACTTTATAAAAACTGTCAAATTTTGTCATTTCTGATATTTTGTCAAGTGATAAAAAAAAATCTTTTTCGATTTTCTCTCGTTGTTTATGTAATAAAATGTTATAATTATAGTCCAGTAAATGAAGGAACAAAGCTGTAAATAAAGTTGTACAGTTTTCCCTTGTGGCGCAATTCTTAGGTCTTTGGGGTTGCTTTCGAGCGAAAAAAAGTTTATCAACATTAACAGGTGGGAAATGGCTAAAAATGACCCCTCAAGGCCCAAAAAATGGGTTTCCCGCTAATATCTGCCAAAATATGCGAATGAGAGAATTTTTGTTTAAACAAAAAATGAAGATCGCCTTGTAGTCTTTAAAAATGGTCCCTATAATTTTTTTCGAAGAATCGATAGTTTTCGAGATAACGGGACCCAAAAGTCCCCTCATTTCAGCTGCCGCTCTACCGTTTGAACTTAAAACGGACGGACGAATTGTTCCATTACTCGGGCAATAATGTTTAATCATTCAAAGTTCATCGGAATGGGAAAACCCGTACCTATTATTGCATATGAGTTTGGGTCCATTCTGATTTTTTTAGAATATTAAAAAAAAGGGTCAAAGTTTTTTTTTCAAAATATTTTGGGAGTGTCTCATTAAGTAATTGATATTTTTTGACAAAATGGTTTGTTATTAACATTTCTTTTTTTATAATGAGACCTTAGCAAGTGTTCAATGATCCAGGAAAATTTTCTTTACCATCTTTCTTGCGTTTTGATAAAAAATTGTTTTGCCCATCTGCATTTTTTAGCCTACCCCCACATCTATCCAGTGTGGAATGTTATGTTATGGATTTTTCGACGGCCGTTTTTGCGAAAAATATTGGTGTTGCGAAAAAAAGGTAGGGACCATTTATGTAGATTTCGAGGTGATCTTCATTTTTTGTCTAAACAAAAATTATCTAATTCCCATATTTTGGCAGATATTCGTGGGAAACTCATTTTTGGGACTTTGGGGGGCCATTTTCAGCGGGTTCCCACGTCGGAATCGTGATAAACTTTTTCTCGCTTGAAAGCACTCGCGAAGACCGAAGAATTGCGCCACAAATGAAAACTGTACAGATTTATTTACAGCTTTGGATACTTTCAGGTCTTCAGTTACTGGAATATTATTAGCAATTTCTAAAAGTGAAAAAAAGAGTATCAAGAGAAGAATTGGTAACAAATTGCTGGGAAAAATTTTTAAAAAAAAATACATAAGTATATACAAAGTTTAGCCCCATAGCCTAAGTACTTTTTTCTTTAATATCCAATGTCAAACCTAAAATACTGTCTAATTTCCCGATATTTATTAGCACTGGTTTTATGTTGTTATAAAAACAATACAATTCTACTTTTTATTATTCACTGCACACTTATAAACAAAGTCATTGATGACATCATTCTATTGTAAATTTTTTGATATGATTTAATATCAAGACTATTCTTTCAGATAGGTAAATTAGTACAACGAAATTTTTTACTACATACCAGAAATAAAATTAAAGAAAATCTAAAATGATTGTAAATGAAATTGATAAAAATAAACAGACAAATTTGCCAACTATATTTTTGGATTTATCATTAAATAATAATGGTTTTTCCATAGTTTTATTACATTAAAAAGTTTTGTTTATTTACACTTTATATTCTCCGAGCTTGCAGTGATCACATATTCGCAAAAAAGATAATTGCCATAACCTTTACAAATAAGGAATTACTCGAGGTTACTTCAAGTTTGACCCTCTGTCTGACCCAAATATAAATGAATCAGAGTAAATTTACATCATCATCAAAAGGTTTTAATTTATTATATATGAAAAAATAAAAGGGAAACATCAAATGGATTTATTATTGACTGGCTAATTACAATATTGCTTTTATATCAATTGTTGCTGAACTCGAGAGCAAAAATAATATAAGCAACAGTGATTAGGCGACTCGCATAACCTGTAAAAATTGTCAATTTTTCAAAAAAATACAGAAAAATGAGCATAATTAAAATTTCGAAAATGTTAATAAGCAAAACTTTATGGTTTTTTAAAAAATCAGTCCCTTTTTATGGATATTTCCAAGGCTTAAACTTCGAGGAATTAGCCAATATAATTCCTCCTCAAGCAGCTCACAATAGAGTTGCAATTAGTGCTGCACTAGGGTTTTCTACCCGGATTCGGATATACCCGCGTATATTAAATTTGTAGTACCCGGGTACTATTTAATTGTTAGACCCGGGTACCCAGATACCCGGGTACCAACTTTGATCAAAGAATTCATCAAAATTCTCGGAAAATTCTAACTAAGCCTTAAAAATAATATAAGCAAATTTGCAATACAAACAATTAAAATAACTCTAAAGAAGGCGTTAAGTTTTTTTAACAAAAATGCAGTAAATTTGAGGTTAGGTTTATTTTGTTGGAGTTTGATTAAAAAGTTTTATTTTTATTATTTTCATAGAAGTGTAGGAAATATTCGGTTTGCAATTATAATATTGTTCGGTAAACGATAAGTAATTAAACTAAATATTATTAATACAAAATAAAATGAAATATTTAGTGGATTACCTATAAAATTTTACTAAAGGATAGTTTCTTAGATACTTTTCGTAGGCAAAATGGATAGACCTGTTACTAGAGTATGGAGATATTTTTAAAAAATACAGAATAAAGAATCAGTACAATGTTGAATATGCCCAAAAATATTTTCCTATAAAGGCTCTTCAACAAGTGTTTTATCAAAAAATTAAGATAAAGTACATAAAATAAAGATCGAAAAACAGAACTTTACGTGCGAAATAGAAGTACCATCGACATCGTCTTTTTAATTTGAATCTGAACAAAGTTGAGGCCTAGTTACAAAAAAAAACGCGAATAACAATTTTTTTCCACTTTGTACTAAAATTTCCGAAATTGTTTCACGCTTGGTTGCATACGACGGTTTTTCCATTTGGCTCGTCACTCCTAGTAAATTCATCAGAAAAGCTTTTTATCATAAACAGCTAACTCTGCCGAAAAGCGAAGGAAGGACAATGGAACTGGTTCTAGAGTATTATGAACAACAATACAAAAGAAAAATAAATGTAATTGTAAATAAAATACGAACAGAGAAAGAAAAATTTTATACAGTAACAATAGACTTGAAAAAAGAACCCAAAAAAATGTGGAAAAACCTTTTTTTTTTTCCGGGAAAAAAAAAATTGCCAGATGAAATCAGGTTCGAAAATGAAGTAATCAATCAAAAGGGGGAAAAAGCTAATAGATTTAATAAATATTTTGTGTATAGCATTGATAGTATAATACAGGTTTTACCACATCCACAAAGGGGTTATACCATTTATTGGACCCACAGTGCACAATGGAATTTTGGAAGAAAAATTAAAATGGCCAAAATGAATGAAATATTAAAAACCTTAAGAATTGGTGGGGGTGAGGTGGCATTTCAAAACAAGTCCTTTGCGACGTAGTATATGTAGTTGGGAATCGTCTGTTAGATGTTATTAAACGTCACTAAGCAACTGTTTTTCCTTTGAAATTAAAACTGTTATTCCTGTTCCTAAGGTAAAAAAAAAATTATACAATGAGTTTCCCCCCCTAAAACGGTACCCATACATGGGAAAGGTTTTTTGGTTGTTGTTAAAACCGTTGGGAAATTTTTGGATACAAATAAAATAATTTTTAACCAACAGGGGGTTGAGAGAACCATTCTTGCAGTCTGTTGTTGTTGGTTTTGGGTGATTTTCTTAGGGGCTTATTGATGCTATGTCTTACTTTTTTCTGACTTTGAGAGCGTTTGAAACGGTAGATGGGGATA
>JAHBCN010024075.1:0-12168 GCA_019359885.1 Listronotus oregonensis | reverse complement strand
TTCTAACAATTTTAGTTTAAATTTAAATTTTATTTTTTATTTAAGTTTATCTTCATAATGGCGGCAGACTTGCTCCTGAAACGTAGACAAGTATAAAGATGTTTTTAGATTTTTTTTTCTGTTTTCTGGTTCATTAAAAAACCTAAGTTAACATCTATTAGCTCTGCACTGTAGTTGATCATATATTAACGTTGGCATAGCTACGTCCAACTGATGTCAGCTCTGTGCGTCGGACGAGCACTAAATCCAGCATGAATTAGAATTATTTATTACATTCACGTTATTAAATTTATATTTATGTTGCTTGTTTTGTGCTATTGCAGTTGATAAAATAAAACAGATAAATACGGATTGTTTAAAATAAAAAATGTTACCTTTTTTCATGGTCTGCTTTCTACCCGATAACAGTAATAAATGCTATAATATGTAATTTATCTTAGAAACGGCTTTAAAAAAATACAAAGTGTAACAAAATTTTAAAATGGAAACTCTTTGACCATTTTAAAACTATCAAAATTTACCGGGTGTTCTATTTAAAGTTGGAAAAGAAAATTAAAAATGGTTTAGCTTAGAACAAAATAAAACGCCTATCCGCAATCTGCATAAAAAGTTGGTGTAAAAATATTTTTTTTTTAAATTAAATAATCTCTATAAACAAAAAAGTTATGAAGGATTAATAAAAGCGGAAAAAATTGAAAAACTCGCTGTAGCAAGTGAACGACGCAAGTTTGGCTTAAAATTTGGGCCTTGCAAACAAAGGTTAGTTTTTGTGTAAAAAATACAAACATGAGTTTTCTATCAAAAGCGTAGAATTTGCCCCACCCTGTACATGTTACCGCCTACAAATTCGACTAAAAAATTTATCCAATTGACAAAAAATTATATTTTCATCCTGTAATTTATTTCTCATTGTAACGTGCAAGTCTCCGGAATTAATTAAATTTTATTGCGTACTTATAAAACCATTAACATTTCCATCTCTTTAAAAATTCGATATATTGCATTAACTATCTTAAGAAGCTGTAAAATATTTCCCACTTTAGGAGAAGCATTTTCGAATAGCGTTAAACTATAAATATTTATGTGAAATCCCACTTTTCCCATAAACAGTGTTGTATTTTACGACTTTATAAAAAATAAATACCTTATTTATTTAAAAAGTAAAGCTTCAATATCGATTAAATTGTTTCAGAGATTTTTGTGAGTAGCTATTTTTTCATTTTGTACACAATTTGATATAAAAAAAATTTTTGAAAGAATTTCTCATATTAACTTTTAATACGATTACATTAAAAACAATTGTTTGTACTATTAAAATAAAATAAGACTTTATTTACACTTTTTATAATATCCAAAACTACCTTAGGATTTTTTTTATATTTTTACTATTTACATACAGAATGTTACACCAAAATTATTATAGCAAAGTGTTATTTCAGATATTAATTACCTTTATTTATAACCGGATCATACGCCATTCTCATTATATTTTTCAATGGCATTGATACAAAAGACATTGATATACTGGAGCCCTCGCCCTTAATTTTTTAAAAAACGATAGTCCTGGTCAGTAGGGTGGAGCGAAAAATTAAAAAATTAAAATTTTAGTTGTAATAGCGCGCAAAAAAAATATGCAATATGTTAGTTTCTAGAGGCTTTTGCAAAAATTTTAATTTAATTTTCTGGTTATAATGTTTTTTCTGCCTCAAGAGTCCTAACTTGTAAAATCTGTTTTTTTTAAAATATTGAGATTTTTAAATATCAAACTGTACAATGTTCGGTTTAATACAAAACAATTAAAAATACATTGAATTTAACTAAAAATTGGCAAAAAGTCGCTTTTACTCCCAAGGTTTATAACTGAAACCTTTAATCCTACGCAATTCCTTAAAATTAATAATTTGGCTCTGGTTATACGATGGTGTAAACAGACATTATGAACGCGTCAAAGTCCTAACTGTGATAAGGTTTTTTTAAAAGCATATTAGGTATATCGAAACTTGGTAGCGTTCGTTTGCACGATTAATAGTAGCAAAAATAGAAGAAATCTGGCACAAAGCGTCTATCCCCATAGTTTTGCGTACCAGAATACTACAGCTCTTAAAATCTTATCATGACAAGTTTATGAAACTTATGAAACCTTTTAAAAATAGACACAACAGTGAAAGTTACAAGTCCAAAATAGATCATTTTAAAGAGGAAAGTAAAGTGAAACTTTTTGATGTGGCAGCGTGCAAATGCAAAATATTTGCAACCTGCACTTGTGAGAAATCTAAGAAAGTGCCTGTTGATGAGCAAAACTTTTTATTAGATCAAAGAGGGACCAGAAAAATGGTAATTAGCAGAGTGGATAAAAAAATAACAAAAAAATTAATGCAAAGAGAAGAAAGGCAAAAGAAGGCGGCTGTTATAAATCTTGATTATTTTTCAAGCCTTAAAAACACACCTAGCACAGTCACTTCAAAATGTTTACCTACCTGTGACTTGCCTTCCGATTCAGAGTTAAACAAATCTTCTGATAGTGAGTTTGACTCCCCGGAAATACCTCCTCCGCACCTTCAGCCTCTAGAGATGTTGAAAAAAAAACAGCAAATGCGAATTCAGCTTACCACTTTTGCAAAAACTTGCGACAGACATGGAATATCTGATAGATCTGCAGCTGCTCTTGCATCAGCCGTTTTAAATGATATTGGAGTAGTAACACCAGAGGATCCTTCTAAAATTGTAGATCGAAGTAAAGTTAGAAGAGAGAGGCAAAAAACTCGTTCTAATCTCCGTGTGGAAGAAATGAGTGTGATAAAAATACATGGTATTTACTTTGACGGGCGCAAAGATAAAACCTTAACCCAAGTTAAAAAAGGAGACAAGTTCTACCGCCAAACCATTGTAGAAGAACATATAACTTTGGTGCAAGAACCAGAATGTAAATATATCGGTCATGTTTCTCCGACTTTTGTTACCTCAAAAAATATTAAAGACCGTATAGTTACTATGTTAGAAGAAAATGTAATTGATGTAAGAGATTTAGAAGCTATTGGTTGTGATGGGACTGTCCTAAATACGGGTGTAAAAGGCGGTGTAATAAGACTCTTGGAAGAACACTTAAAAAAACCACTTCAGTGGTTTGTGTGTATGTTACATGCAAATGAACTTCCACTTCGACACTTGTTTCATCATCTAGATGGAGACACTACCGGGCCTCGTGGATTTGCGGGTCCCATTGGAAAACAGATGGAGAAGTGCGATAAGCTGCCAGTGGTCCAGTTCAACCCCATTAAAGGTAATTTACCCAAAATACCTGAAAATATTTTGACGGAATTTAGTTCCGACCAAAAATATTTGTTCGAAATATGTCAAGCAATTTCTATTGGGTGTTGTAATACATCTGTATCAAATCGAAATCCAGGAAAACTTGCTCATTCGCGGTGGGTGACAACTGCAAACCGTATTCTTCGATTTTATATTTCAAGCGAAAATCCATTGCCAAGTTTAATGGAACTAACACAATTCATTATGAACGTTTACGCTCCGATGTGGCTCACAATAAAATTGCAGCCAACATGCAAAGATGGGGCAAAACACCTTTTGCAATCCATAAAGTTATCGCGGTACTTACATAAAGACTTAAGAGATATAGTTGATTCTGTTATAGAAAGAAATGGCTTTTTTGGCCACCATGAAAACATACTCCTAAGCATGATTTCTGATGACAGAAAACATATTTGAGAACTTGGACTTCGTCGTATTTTAAAGGCCAGAAGTTCTATGCAATAAAGAATCTCCAAAAATATTAGAGGCCTTAAGCTTACCCCTTTACGTTTTGAAGCAAATGAATACTTTGAGCTAATTGACTGGCAAAATGTGAGCTAACAGAACCTCCGAGTCTCTCCCGAATTTCGATAGGAGATCTCAAGGAATTTATTAGCAACCCTGACTCACCCAAAATTAATTTTGGAAAGTACCCATGTCACACACAATGTGTTGAGAGATGTGTCAAGCTCGCCACAGAAGCTTCTGCAGCAGTTTGTGGTACAGACTCTAGGGATGGATTTATAAGAGCGCGAGTTAATTCTAGAAAAAATATGCCGTGTTTTAATACAAAATCAGAGTTTGTTTTCAAAAAGTAGCTTTCTTATAAAAATATTTTCCTTAAAGTACAAAATTTATTTGTTGTATTTCCTCAATATATGAGATTTTTTGCTATGATTTTGTTTAGTTTGCTTTTCTCCCTTGAAATCTATTAAAAAACATGCCTAGAAATATTTACTATTAATTACGTACAGCTATTTGACTTTTTTGGGTGGAGGGGAGACATGTCGGAGTATTGCGTGTGCAATATTTTTTGGAAAAACCAAGAAATATGTTATCCAACTTTTTTAGATATTAGATAGTGGTTTATACCATCCAAATAAATATATTTTAATGTACTGTTGAAAAACCAAAAAAAACTAAAAATTCTAAAAATTGAAGTTCCTTGGGGAGGCAGAAGATATTGCCACATTTTCACCAAACTTGACCAGCAACTTAACTAGAGTGTTAGACAAGTTTTTGCAGGTATTACATTAAGTTAAGAAAATTTATTAAATTTTTTCCGTTTTTCACTCCACCCTACTGGTCAGCTCACAATCTTTAATATACCCTTCTGCTACTCGTAAAAGGCCACCATCCTCCGTGTCTTTTAAGGTTTGTTCTTACAGAGGAACAGTCAGAAACTGTCAGGATTCTGAGCAATAAACTGTCCGCGTAATCACGAGTAAATTGTCGAAAACATGCGCAGTACTCAGTAGGAATATTTTTGACAGAAAAAAAATCAGGTGCGCCTTAACCTTATTTTTTTCTAGTAATGTTTGTCCGTTGTTTTTTTTGTTTGGCTGTTACTATCTATATTTATTGGTATTAAAAAGACAAGACATAAAAAATGAGTGATTTTGATTTTTCGGATAAACTTTCGAAAACACTGGTCTGACCTTGTATTCAGAAAAGGATCATGTAAGGAAAAATCTAATTGTTTTTGTAAGTGATTGTTCCTTAATTTAACGATAAAGAATTTATATGGTTATCCATTTCAAACCAAAACAAAATTTTTAAGTTATCTTCTTTCTTCTTCACTTCTTCTTCGATCATGTCAAAAACGAACCTGAAGTTAACTGCTGATAACTTTTTTATCTGTCAACTGTTCACACAACTGGTTTGAAACCGATCAGAAATGGACATGCGCATTCACGTTGGATTGAACCTTTAATCGCCTTCACATTTAATCCCGTGTTAGCCAGCATCATAGCTATTGAACGTCTAAAGCAATGTCCTGTATATGAAGAGAGGTTTGCTATGCCTAGATACTTATATTTCTAATTTTGGGTATTAATACGGGTCGCGAAGTCCTTTCTTTCATAAAGTTGATTAAAAATCTTCTATTTAGCATCATGGATTGTTGCAATGCAATATATTCTCTTACTTTATCAAATAATTTAACAATTTTGATGTTTCCAGGAACTATTACAAAGCTTCTATTTTTTTTTGTTTTTGTATCTTCCAGCTTAATCAAAATCTGTATTTAAAAAGTCTTCAATACATGTTGTTGAAAAACTCATTACATCTCTGATGAGAGCGGAGGATATCAAACGGAGCTAATCCGGATGTAATTTACTATCATTTAAAAAGATGGTAGAGAAAACCTTTCTTGGTCCAACCTGTCGAGGAGTTTAGGCATTTATTTTCCAGAATCATGAACATATTAAACATTGATTGATATCTAAAAATACTACCCACTAACAATACAGAAACCATCAAGCAGCAAAATTCAAGTCAATTAATTATGAAAAAAGTAATATTATTCTATCAAGCATCCTAGAAATTACACGCATGTTACATCTTTTTAACCACTAGTTGGTAAAGCCATTGCAGTAATTAAAAAACTGATGACCAATTCTGGTGTGACACCAAGGCGAGCTATGACCCATAGTAATGAAGCTGTCAACCGAATAAAAACATTTTTTTATTAAATATAGTATGTAAACAAATGTATTACGAATAAGCTGCTTAAAAAATTATGGTCAAGGCTATAATTTATTTTAAAAAAAAGCTTCAAAATTTTTAAAATTCTCCATGTATACTGTCAATTCTTCTTTTTATTTTACAAGGCAGTAGTGATATACCACTAAAATTTTGGTTTTCTAGTTTTACAAATAAAAATTTTAATAATTTTCTAAATTTTAAATTAATAAAACCTCCAGAGGCCTAATTTATAATATTAAAGACAAAAAATTAGTGGTATATTAGTACTGTCATGTAGGGTTAAAAAATAAGAATTGAAAGTATGCTAGGAATACCAAACATTTAAAAAAAAATGTCTTAATTAATTATATCCTAAACCATAATATTTTAGACAACCCATTTGTAAAACATTTGTTTACATACTATATTTAATAAAAAATAATTTTCATCCGGTTGGCAAATGAGGGTGAGTGAGGGTCACTCCTAATTTGTATTTTAGCATCAAGTTATAGAATACCTCGTTGTGCTTTCCAAACAAGTAAAAAACTAAGACTTTATTCCTGCCACCAAATATACTTACCATACGTTTTTTTATTCTGCTAGTTAGTTCTGGTAGTCCAGGGAAGTTAGGAAAAATAGCGGAAATATTTTGAGCCAGCAGATATCGAGATACGGTTTTCTGCATTGTGTTCAGAAAGGTCCCAGAAAACGACTCTAGGAACTCTGGTTCATGCACTTTTTGAAAAATGCCTTCTGGGCCGGAAAATACATTTTCCAATTGCATCATTTCTTGCACCATTATAGAAACGACTGCAAACTCAAAAAATCGCTCGGAAATCGTTACTCAGGGGGTTTTCAAAACTGCCGAACTCGATTCTGGCATTAGAATTACCCGGGTGTGCTCGGAGGTGGCTCTGTGGGGGTGTCCGGGGGGTGAATTAAGGGAGAAATGACAGCATGCCTGAAAATTGCTCCAAACTCATTACTCGGGGGTTTTCGGGGCTGCAGAACTCGATTCTGGCATTAGAATTACCCGGGTGTGCTCGGGGGTGGCTCTGTGGGGGTGTTCGGGTGGGTAAATTGGGGGAGAAATGGCAGCTTCCTGAAAATCGCTCCAAACTCGATACTCGGGGGTTTTCGGAGATGCCGAACTCGATCCTGGCATTAGAATTACCCGGGGGTGCTCGGGGGTCCCTCTGTGGGTTTGTCTGGGGGTCATCCTGGGGCGGAAATTGCATAGTCTATAAAAATCGCTCCAAAATCGTTACTCGGGCAAATCTAGTGCTATAAATGAATATGGCGTCCCCGAAAACCCCCGATTAATGAGTTTGGAGCGATTTTCAGGCACGCTGCCATTTCTCCCCCAATTCACCCCGCGGACACCCCCACAGAGCCACCCCGAGCACACCCGAGCAATTATTTTAATGACAGAATCGAGTTAGGCAGTTATGAAAACCCCCCGAGTAACGATTTCCGAGCGATTTTTCCGAGTTTGCAGTCGTTCCTATAATGATGCAAGTAATGATGCAATTGGAAAATGCATTTTCCGGCCCAGAAGGCATTTTTCAAAAAATGCATGAACCAGACTTCCTAGAGTCGTTTTCTGGGACCTTTCTGAACACAATGCAGAAAACCGCATCTCGATATCTGCTGGCTCAAAATATTTCCGATATTCGGGCGATTTTGATTTAAATGCCCTGGACTATGGCTAGTTATTCGGATAGTAATATTTTTATAACTGATAATAAAATTTAAGAAACTATTATTCAAGTTTAATAAACTTTAAGAACTAGTATGTTTATTATCTTAGGTTATAAGCGCATTAATTATACCAGTCATAAATGGTAAACTTTTTTGTATAAAAATAATTCAAGTTTATTTATATGAAAAAAGTTTGCTTGTCGGAAAGTATTTACTTCAGAACTAAAAAAATAACCAATAAAATAATTTGTACAAATATAGCTTATAGGAAAATATGTTCCATGTAAGTCCATAAACAGTTGATTATGTTTTATTAGTTAAAAATAAAAGAGGATTATTAACCCCAAGACAGTTCCAAATAGAATACTATGTCATAAAAATATTATTAAGTTGAACTAGCATTATCCAATTTCTGGAAATGTTGACGTCAAAGCACTAAAGCGTGTTTTTGATAGAATTTAAACTTTTAGTTTTGGGTTATTTTTTATGGCGGAACGTGGTATATTTTTTCTTAACAAAGTGACAAAATATGTAAAATAATAAAATGAAGTGGGTTAAAATATTGTAGCAATGAAATGTAGCCCTGCTGAAGCGTCAATGATGAGATGTCGCGTGATGAAATATCGTTTGATAAAGTGATAAATTTTATTATCAGTTACACCTTAAAAAAAATGTATAAAAAAAAACTTTAAAATAACCAAGAAATAATTTCTTTTTAGTAAACAATGTTATCTCTTATTTACTATATTTTTTTTCTTTAGATGATAGCTTTGTCGCGCTTTTACCAGTGGTCTCTTACAAATCTTCTCTGTCTCTCTTCTACCAGAGATTACACTGTTAACAATAAAAAATTAAGTGTTTCTTACTACTTTGTTGACAAAATAAAGTAACGATCATATATTAGTACGCAAGACTCTTTAACAAATCATTAAATGTTTTTCTTTTCTATTTCAGATTGCAAATGTAGTCAATGGAGCTGGAGATCTCTGGCCCCTGGATCGACCTGAAGGAATGCCCTCTATTCAGTCGTTAGAAGTATTTGGGAAAGATCAATGGATGTACATTTAACATTTTTTTATAAGTTTCTAAACAAATCCAATAAATAAAGAATTTGTTATAATTTTTTTTATAAAACTTTATTCCCGAAAATTAAGTGGCATTCCATTTTTGTTAATTAAAAATTGGTAGGGTAAGACATGAAAACAATTATTTTAAACTTTTTATCTATATTATTTCGGGTTAATTCCATTTATGAACGATAAATTATTCTCTTTATCGATATAAATTTAATAATAAATAAATTCTACTAAAATATATGTAAAGCAAATATAATAGGGTTTATTTATGGTACCATAGATGTCGCTACAGTATTTTTCTATGTGCATTAAAAAAAAAATTGAATTATGAGGTCAAACCTATTACAATGGACCGCTTCTAGGTTTTATGTGAAATAATTTTTGATTTTGCAAAAAATAAAAGGAATATTGAAAAAAATATTAAACTAATTTTGAATAAAAAAGTTTTGAAAAAATTGTGAAAAATTTTATTGAGGGCACTAAAATCAAATTAAAACCTAATTAAATTTTAATTTAAACATACAATAAGAATTGAGGCTTTTGATTAAGATAAGATTACTTTTTGATGTTGTTTTGAGACTAAAAAATAAGAAAATAAATTATAGTTTAAAAAGCTTAAAAAAACACTCTTTTATGGCAAACCAAACTAAAAAGTAGAACATAATTTCTAAGTATAAAGAGTTAGTGTTACAATGATAGAAAGTTTTATTAATCAGTATAATCGAATTAATTTCAAATAACATAAAAATAACAATTAGGTTATTAACAAAATATTGTAATTATAGTAAAAGAGCGTGGAGTGCAATTTACTATATTTTTACAATAACATAAATTTTGTAAATAGCTGCCAATAAAATAATTGTAACATGTAATACAATCAACCCACGCTTTTTTACTATGATTAAATAATTTTGTTAATTATAATTTTTTTTTGTTAAAATTTAACGTTATTTTTTTATAGCGTTCACATATTTCCTCGGTGCTTAATATCAGCATTGTATATGAGTTTTATTTAGTATATAAACTGCTCAACAAAATGATCGTACCATTTAATTTTTAGACTCATTTTCAAACAGCTGTAACTTTTTTAAAAATTAACTTTCTTGAAAATCTAAAACGAAGTTTAAAACCACGTTTCTTCTTCTTTAAGCTGTATTGCAATTAGGTTTATTAAGATGAATATTATCATGATGTACACTGTGATCAATAGAGTGTTGCAAAAAAACAAAAATGGAGTGTTGCAAAAAACAAATTGGAGTATGTCCCATTTCAGTGGTAATTTTTTTTTGGTCGTTATAATATGGGTTGTTACCAAGGTCATATCAATATCTCTAGACTTTTATGCCAGTTTTTAAATTGAAGACCTCTGGCTTGCGATACACTTCTAAACGTCAAATTTTGGTAATCAATTCTTTAAAAAGCTATAACTGGGAAATGAATTGACGGATTTCAACGAGTGTTTCATATTCGGAAAGCTCATTTTATGTAGATTTTTTATGTCCCAAGCACTTTCAATAGTTTATAATTTTATGAGTATACGGAGCCAACAAATACCAAAAACGTAGCTTATTTAGAAATCCTAAAAATAGGGTAAATTATTGAACGCCAAAGGGACCATATGTGTGTGTTTTGTTTTAAAAATGGCCAAGTTGAAGTTTGTGTCAAATCTCGAAAGGATTTCTACCGTTAATCAATTTATGCTGTTTAAGTGCCTGTTAACTTATTTAGCAAAAATGTGTCGTTATTATAGCATTAAGTCTTAATGGTAGGAATTCCAACAACGTCTTTAAGTTTTAAACATTTTTAAACATAAATAAGGGTATTTGGTGTTGTACACCATGATATACGGAGTATTTAAGTGCTTTCAAATTTATTATGGTATCCATAATAACCGCAACATTAGGTACAGAACGGTCTTGTTTGTGAAACATGTTTTAGATTAAAATTATGAGGCTTGAAACTGTTTTAGTACATTTCGGTGTATAAAAACTTACTGCACTATATTTTTTTAGTTGATTTTAGCTTAGTTTTGCCATTTTCAAAGAGTCAAATTACCTCTACAGAAGACAAAAAGTTTTGTTTGACTTACACACTATTTTATGACAATGACATTATTCCATCGTTGCTATAGAAACGTATCGCTGCTACAGATAAATTTAATGTATCAAGTAAACATTTTTTGTTTTTTGTAGAGGTAATTTGACTCTTTGAAAATGGCAAACTAAGCCAAAATTAACTAAAAAATATAGTGCAGTAAGTTTTTGGACACCAAATGTACTAAAAAGAGTTTCAAGCCTAATCAGCTACGTTTTTGGTTTTTTGTTGGCCCCGTATACTCATAAAATTATAACCTATCGAAAAGTTCTTGGAACATAAAAATCTTTCCGAATATGAAACACTCGTTGAAATCCGTCAATCCTTTTTCCAGTTATAGCTTTTTAAATAATTGATTACCAAAATTTGATGTTTAGAAGTGTATCGCAAGCCAGAGGTCCTCAATTTAAAAACTGGCATAAACGTCTAGAGATATTGATTTGACCTTGGCAACAACCCATATTATAACGACCAAAAAAAATTACCACTAAAATGGGACACACTGAATTTTTTGTTTTTTTGCAGCACTCTATTGATCACCCTGTACATCATGATAATATTCATCTTACTAAAGCTAAATGCATTATAAATTAAAGTAAAAGAACTGCGGTTTTAAACTTCGTTTTAGATATTCGAAAACGTTAATTTTTAAAAAAGTTACAGCAGTTTGAAAATGGGCCTAAAAATTAAATGGTACGATCTTTTTGTTGAGCAGTTTATATGTTGTTGCTGTATTTTTTTTTCTGGTTACACATTTCTAACTGGGAAAAGACATCCTCAAAAATTTGTTATTTTTGTTAAAAAAAAAAGTTTTTCAGTTTAAAAAAATCTGTGAAAGTAAAGTTTAAAAATAATTTACTCTATTTTAGAGGCAAATCAATATGTTGTGCTATTTATTTTTTATTTTTTGTATTTAAGTCTTTTAAAACCTACTTAAATCTTATTAACTCCTTATAGTCAAGGGGACAGGACTGTTTCGTAGCCGATCAAACTCCAAAAATTTCATTGTGTTTTCTTATGTATTTTGATCCGCTGAAGTCGAATTTCATACTTGCTCATGCGTCAGAAGCAATGAGAATTTTTTTATAATTAATTAAATATTTTAAAACGTCATGAAACCAATTTTTTTTAGGTATCAATGTTTAGCAACCGTTAATCGATTGTTAAACTAATTGTAAACAATCTAGTTCAAAATTTATTTGGCATCTTTTCCTTTAACTTAAACTACTATAAAGTTGTTTTATTTGAAATAAAGCGTAGTTATAAGTGAAAAATTTCCAAAAAAACTGTATTTTTTTAAATT
>JAHBCN010024074.1:0-12113 GCA_019359885.1 Listronotus oregonensis | reverse complement strand
ATTTCCTTTTTTGTTGGTAATGGTAAAACTTTTTGGCCCCGTGATTTTTTCCATCTCGAAAAAGAACACGACAAGGAAACGCCCATTGTCTTCCACATCGTTTAAACTCAAACGTATTAAATCACTTCTGGGCATGCGCCGAAGATGCCAAACACTAAAATTACTTTTGCTAGTAGATATAGTCCCCCCAAAGGGGCTTCACATAAAAAATTTGGTTACTTGTTCTGATGTGGGATTTCTTTGGTACATACCCAAAACCCTTCCTTTTTTTAAAAAAGCGATTTTTTTGGATATTGGTTGTGAGTATTTTTTTTATTGCCAAACAACTCTTTAACATGAAGAATCGACTCCATAAGGTGGATGACTTCATGGATTTATTTTTTTAGAAAAATAAACTAATAGAATATCGTCACTCACAATTTTAATTTTTTGGGGAGCCGGGGCCATTCGGTAAAAATGGGGATATTCATGTTCATATCTCAACCTGATTTCCCCGGGAAAAAAAATCTGCACTCACTTCTGCCGCTTGTAGTAATAAATATTGGGAATCCCCGGTTTTTTTTTCCAAATTTGAATTTTTTTTTTTTTTTAAATGGCATAAATTTTACTCACAGAAAATAAAATACGTCATTAATAAATACTCGTTGTTATGAACAGTTTTCATTTATGGATTTTTGTAAAGGGAAAAGGAAAAAAAATTTGGGGGGAAAAAACATTCCGTGCGCTGTTTTGAAAATGTCATATTTACTGTATTTTATACACAGTTGAAAATGTAGTATCTTCAGGTATGTATAATAAAAATAATATACTAGTTCTGAAGACAGTTTTTCACATCTTCCATTATTTTGTTTATTAAAAATTATTTATTTCTAAAAATATTATAAAAGAAAGATAATGGTTTAAGAAACATAAAACATCACCTTAATTCCAAGTTATTATCACAAGCCGACCCTTGTCAAAACATAAACTGGCCAAAACATTAAACGTTTAAACTTCAAACACGAGCTAAAAGATCCGATGTTTAGTCCCTTCTTGTCAACGGATATCAATTAACTGAGCCTAAACCAAAGGCACATAATAATTTGTAAACTTCCTAAATTACTAAAAACCCATTTACTTTGGGCTATTCGTTATACTGACTTCGTCTGAAATTTATCGCATGAACTGTTCTTTATATTTAGAATCAATTTTGCTTTATAGTGAGTGTAACAAAAATGCTGTGTATACGTGGATTGTTTGGCAATGGGCCCGTTGCATTTAAATTTCTCATCAGTTTTTAAAAAAAAGGAAGTTAAAGGGTTTTAGGAGGCCCAATGCTATGGCCCATTCGAAAAAAAAATTGTCCAGCCCAGTATGAAAATAACTGTCAGATTGGGCCCCCCGCCGATTCTGCGCAATAACAAAATTCCACGAAATAATTTAATGTGGCCCCCTTACTTACACCCCTGATAAATCGGGGGAAGTTAAACCAACACATTATAATTTTATGAGAGCGGGAGTACCGTTTTTTGGATTGATCAAAACCTTCTTATTTTAGTGATTAGAGTTTATTAAATTGCGACTATAATTTTGGTTTATTGTTTGTTACTTATAATATCGTAACAAAATGACTAGAGGTTGTATGGCTTTGTCTTGCAAATCCAAGGGTAACATACCCTTTTTTTTAACTTTAGGTAAGTATTTTTCATATTTAAATTAGGTGCTTCTTATAAGACGTAACGTTAGGTAACCGAATAAATAATAATATATCAATTATGAATAATAGAAAATGAAAATTTCATAGGAAATATTTTTAAAAAAAATAAGGCAATTTTAACTTTTCTTTTAGATGGTTTCCACAATGTTTATGTGTTTCTGTGGATTATTAAAAAGAAATGGTTTACATTTAGGTACTTTTATTTCATTTAATAATTTAGTACCTCTTTTTTAAAAGGTCAAAAAATTTTGATTACTGGGCAGACCCCCGGGAAATTTTAATATATACAGGTCCCTCTAATTAAATAAAAGGAAGTACAATTTTGGTACGGTTTTTTTGGGGGTTGATTACAAATCTAAAAAAAGGCAATGTTTCGTTTTTTTAGATATTCATCATCAAAATCGAAAATCAAACTAACCCCATTTACACTATTCCTTCTTCTTTTTTACAAAATTCTTGATTTTTGCACTAAATTGGCAAAAATATTTCACAAGCACCTTTTAAAAAAAATTTTTTTTTTGTTTTTTTTTTCACCTTTTTTTTTACTGTTATTTTTTAAGCAAATATGGGGGCTGCCTTTGAACTTAAAAATTTGAAATTTAATGGAAAAAAATGTAAAATAAATAAAAAAAAAAGGTTTTTTTAAAAAGGGTTTATAAAAAAACTTTTGCCACTTTAGTGTAAAAATCAAGAATTTTTACAAAAAGAAAGGAGAATATAGTGAATATGAGGTTAGTTTAATTTTCCCCAATTTTTGAGGGGAAATCTGAAACAAACGTTGCCGAAAAAATATTTTTTTTGATTTGTAATCAGGGGCCCCAAAAAAACCCGATACCAAATTTGATCAAAATCAGAGGAGGCAACTTTCGAGACAATAATTTTTTTTTAAAAAAAAATTAGATTTTTGGTTTCTTAATCTTGCATTATCAACTTTTTTTAACCCGACATACTGTACACCGTTGTAAAACATAATATTTAACGGATACTGTTACAATAGATACTCAGGTACCAAAGGTTACTAAACATTTTTTTTCCACTGTTATTCTGTCTCATGAATGTTTGTTATTAGTGAAAAGTTTTGCCTTTTAAAAACAGTTATAAAAATTTTCACTTTTTAATGTACAAAAACCGTATCTTAGGATTGGATTAAACTCATTTACACTATCTTGCCCTTTTTTATCACAAAATTGGTGATAAGTACATAACACTATCATACAAAAAATTTTTTTAAAAAATCGTGTTTTTATTTATTTACAAAAAAATTTTTTTTAAAAATACAAGACCCAAAAAAACGACCATTTAAACAGAAGGCAGTAAAGTGGCGCCATCTATTCTTTCCATATTATATCAGATGATATAAAATCTAATATTACACAATATTTTTAAATATTCTATAGTAGTATCCTTTAATAACAAACAATTTTGTGCAAAAAAATAAAAAAAAACAGTGAATGTTGGAATTTGACATTTGATGATGTCAATTTTATAGATAGTAACAAAGAATTATGGAAATCCCGCCCTGGTCTACTATTCATTGCGCAAATTCCGCGGGGCCAACACCCTATTCCCGCTGCCCTGCACGCCTGGACAATTTTGTTCTATAGTATTGGGCTTCCATACACCTTTAAACTTCCTTGACTAAAAAGCGGTGTGACGAAACAAGGGTTTCCGAGTTCTAATATTAGTTTTTTTTGGTCCGTTAATTTACTCCATTTCGGAACAAAAACAGACAATGTATTCCTTTTAATCGGATAAATTGGTTTAATGTCAATTAAATATGCAACATAATAAATGTAAAAAGTAATTACACCGTTAAAATCCATCGCAACTCCACAAAAATTAATACGTTTAAAAAAAAACAAGTTAAAGCTCAAAAACCCCTTTTTATCGTTTAAACCTAATTGTTAACATGATTATTAAATTTTTTGAACAATAACATACATTTTTTATTGCTGTAACCATAGTTACTATTTTTTAAATCAATTTAATACGTTCTTTCTTAATAGCCCAAAAAGGGGGGTGAACCAGAAAAAGTATAAAATTATACTTTATTACTTTTTGGATGTTAGAAAAGAAATTTCTAACGGTCGGGGATCTGTAGCTTGTCCATTTTTTAATATTGTTTTTTTTTTTGTGAAAATTAATGTATGCGACATAAGAACAATGCTTAACTTTCGAAGTACTTTTGATCGGTAAAATGTAAAAATTTAGGTATCCTATTCTTGCCAGATCACCCTGATTACATTTATTGCAATGATTAATTTACTATAATACAAGGTATAAGAAAAAAAACACTCCAACACATATAAATCCAGGAAACGAATCCTTTTGCCTCGCAATTTTTTCAAAATGCATAGAATGACTTGAAGCTTTGACAGTAGAGAATAATCTAAGGATCAAAATATATAAAAAAGTAAAAATATCATGCCAAAGGGCGCCTTTACTTTAAGGGTGGTTACCAAACCATCTCGGAGTTTTTTTTTTTTTTAAATATTTTGACCATAGGAATCGATAAAAAAATTATTTCTAAGAAAAAAAATGTTTAATGTTTTTTTTTTTAAATGCATATTTCCCGATTTTTTCCCCGGGGATCGAAAGTCGGATTTTTTCCGTCAATAAAATAAACTTTTTAAAATTGGGTTTTTTTGGGGGGGTTTTTTTGTAGCTTAAAAAAAATAAGATTTATTTTGAATTTTAGGACCCTTTTAAAAAAACCAAGTAGTGGTTTGTTAAAGATTAGCTGTTATTTGAAAACGTCTTTAAAAATTTTTTTAAGCAGCTAGGGGGTTTTTTTAAACCCAAAAAAATTTTTAAAAATTTTTTTTTTAAAATTTTTTTTTTTGGGGGTTTTTTTCTTGACAAGGGGGGGCCACTTGCCCCCCAAACATAGTCCAATTTTTAAAAATTTTTTTTGGGGTTTTTTTTGGGGGGTTTTTTTTTTTGTTGCAGGCGATCTGCAAGTTTATGGGGTCCCAAAAGGGTTTTGGGCGGGGGCACCCTTTTACCCCGGGCCCCGGGCCCCGGGGGAAAGGTTTTTTTTTTTAAAAAAAATAGATAGCTGTTATTTATCAAACACAAATTTTTTGAGTTTCAAGGACAAATAACGCAAAAACTAGGGGGCTTTTGAGGGAAAAAAAATAAAAACCTTTTTGAAGCATTTGAAAAATTTTTTTAAACCCCGTATGGAAAAAAACATTTTTTTTTTGAAAAATTTTCCCCTAATTTATTTAAAAACCCTTAATTTTAAAAATTTACAAAAATTTTGGCCTTTTTAAAATTTTTTGGGGTAAATATGGGTAGAAAATTATAATTAGGGAAATTTTCCCTTCAATTTTTTAAAAAGGGGGGAACCCCCAAAAGGGTTTTCCCCCCTTTTTAAAAAAGCGAAAACAAAAAGATTTTTTATTTTTAAAAATTTAATTTTTTTTTTTGTTTTTAAAAATGTAAGTTTTAAAAAACCCCTCGAAATTATGATTTTCCTGTAAAAAAAGGGTTAGGCAAGGGTTTTTAAAATTTATATAGTTTTTTTTTATGTTTTTTAAACTTTTTTTGAAATTTCTTCCTTTTTCCAATATTTTTGGGCATGAACCCCCCAATTTTTAAATTTTTTAAAACCCCAATTTTTTTTTTTTTATTTTTTTTTGGGGTTTTTTAGGTTTTTTTTTTTTAATTTTAAAAAGCTATTTTTAGCCTTTTTTTTTTTAAAATTTTTTTTGTCGAGGTTGGGCCTTTTAAGTTTCCCTTTTTTGGGGATCGGGTTTTTTGGTTTAAGGTTTTTGGTTTTAGGAAACCGAAATTTTTTAAATTTTTGGTTAAAAACCCCAAAAATTTTTTGCCACCCGTTTAAGGGGTTTTTTTCCCCCAAAATTTTCTTTTAAAAATGGAAAAAAAACCCCCCCCATCATCCCTTTTTGGCCCGGGGTTTTTGAGAAAGGGATGAAAAAATTTCATGAAAAATCTTTTTGGGGGGTTTTGAAAAAATTAAATTGTGTTTATTATTTCATTAGAGAAAAGTTGTTTTGATTTTTTTTTTCCTTTTTATGGAAAATTTTTAAAGTTTTGAATGTTATTTAAGTTTTGTTTTTTTTTGGGAAACCTGAAAAATTTACAAGAAATTATTCATATCAAACCAATAAAAAAAATTATTTGCTAATTTTGTTTTGGGATAGATATGTAGATGACATTCTAGTAAGTTTTACAGGTTCAGAACGGTAATTAAATCAAACATTAATATTTTTAAATAACATTCACCCAAACATTAAATTTACCATAGAAAAAGAAGAAAACAAATCAATCAACTTTTTTGACTTAACTATCTCTTTAAAGTAAATAAATAATAAAAAACGAATTTAATATATTTCATAAACCGTCACACACAGATATTACTATACATGAGAAGTCTCTACATCCCTATACTCATAAACTTGCAGCCTACAATAGTATGATCCAAGATTAATTTATCTTCCACTTTTTAAAAGAAAATTATAATACAGAACTTAACCGCATTAAATGATGGCAAAGAACAATGGATAAGGGAAAACAACTAATTAACAAACTAGTTAACAAGAAGTTAAAAAAAAAAACAATCAATTCCGTGTATCCTATTATAAAACCTGATACAAAATACCATGGATCTTTTAAAATATATAGGCCCAACCTCGACTAAAATGGCAAAACTTTTTTAAAAAAAAAAGGTAACATTTAAAACTAATAACTCGCGAGGAAAAACATCAAAAAAATAAAGATAAAAATAAAGAAAATAGTAGTTCGGGGGTATACAAAATTAATTGGGGTTCATGCCCAAAAAATTTATATTGGCCAAACAGGAAGAAATTTAAAAAACGTTTAAAATAACATAAATCAAGCTATAAAACCTTTTAAAAAAAAATTGAATTACGCTAATCATTTATTACAGGAAAATCATAATTTCGATGAAAACTTTAAAATCTTACATATTGTAAACAAAAGCAAAAAAATTTAAAATTTTTTAGAAACCCTAGAAATTAATAAACTAAAAAATACTGATACGCTTTTTAATGACCAAGGGATCTTAGTAGTTCCCCATTGTTAAACCTTTTTTTATTGAATGGGAAAATTTTAATTATAATTTTACTACCTAGATATTTATCCCAAAAATTGTAAAAGTATTTTTTTTAAAACCCAAATTAACCCTTTTGATGAAGCCAATTTTGGTGAAACATGTCAAGGATTAATAAATAAATTAGTGGAAATTGCAACAAAATAGTGTTTTTGTTTAAAAACTGTGTTAAAATGAATTTCCATCAAGCAACAGCCGAATCTGTCAACTATTGTTAAGACCTGTTTTTAAGAGGTATGTATCATGGAAGTTGAGTGAGTTATGATTAAAATAAGGTAAGCTCAAAATTTTTTGAGTGCAAAAATCCTGTAAAACATCCCTCTAATTACCACCTTAATTAAAATAAGTTGTACTCCCTTTATCGATTCTCTTTATCTGTATATCATAAATACATTCTAAAATTTTAACCAATTTAAATTGCTTAGTTTTGAAAAAAAAAGTGGAACTGCAAGTGAAAATTAAATTTCAGAATTTTAAAAAAAAATTATTTTTTGTTTTTAAATTACTCGAAATCTAAGGGGAGATACGAAAAAAATTACCGGGGTATCAAAGTGAAGCGTTTTGAATTACAAATATTTTTTTTTTTTTAATTTTATTTTATGACGGAAATAAGGTGATATATAAACTTTTAAAAAAACGTGTGTGTATAGACAAGCACTACCTTGTTTCAGTCCTTTAAACTCCCCCCCTTTAAAAGTTGGGGTTTTTTAAACAGTTTTAAGATAAAGGACCTTAGGGCCCTTTTAAAAAAAACACAAAAAAATGTTTTTTTAAATAATTTTATCACAAAAACAAAAAGCTACGCTTAAAAAACTATTTTTTTAAGCATTTTAAAGGCGATTCGATGATTTTTTTTTTAAATCCGCGGTTCTGTACTTTTTTTACATTGTAAGATTGTAAGGGGTGGGTTTTTGGGGACTAAAAAATTACAAAATTATATAAGTAATACTTTAGAGCAGTCACATTTTTTTAAATACAACTCTGTGACAATAGTTTGATTTTTTAGAGTAAACAATTTTTATTATTTTTTTTTTTATTAAATCATGTTAAGGATTGATTTTTAAGGGTTTAATATATTAAAGAATGTTTCAGAGAATTAAATACTTATTTTTCAATTTATATAAGCCTAATTTTATGGGACTTAAGCTTTAATATAAAAGTTTTGAAGATTTTTGCAATAAGGGGTAGTTTTTACACCTAACAAATAAAAAGCGACCGAAAGCATAATGGAGATTTTAAAGAGTAAGTTAAGTTAAGTTTAATTCCAAATTTTTATGCAAAATAATGTACAAACATATTTTTTTTTTAGGGTAAAAAATTTTTTTTTTTATTGATAAAAAGGGGATTAATTTTTAAGGGTTTTTAAATATTTAAAAAATTTTTAAAAAAAAAAAAAATACTATTTTTTCAACTTATTTAAGTCAAATTTTACTCAACATACGCTTTAATGTATGGGTTTTAAACAATAAAGGGGAGTTTTCACCCCAAAAAAAATAAAGAGCGTCTATCGACATAATATAGATTTTAAAGAGGTGGGTAAGTTAGGTATAATCCTAAATTTTCATGCAAATCTATGCATTTTGAAAAATTGGGGGGTTTTGCACTTTTTTAGCTTCGTCTTCGGGCTACATGATGTTATTAACAATAAAATGAGATTAACATTGTAATAACAATAATAAAACTACAGTCTTATAAAATAAAGCGTAAAAATTATCGAAAAAAATCAAATAAAATTGGATAGAGGATAATAATTTTTTAAAGCAATATTTTAGGCTTCAAGTTATTTTATTAAATCAAATAAAAGACGAAAAAAAAATCTATGCGTCCAAACATTTTAATAAAGTAAAACATGTTAACAGTTTTTTTTTATAAAAATATTTTATTCAAATTTTCCAAAGGGGTGGGTTTGCGTCCTCAAACGATTTGGGATTGGCGTCTTTTTGGAGAGAAAACATGCTAAAAATTTCGTGTAATATACACACTGCTTGCGATCTAGAAGGTTCTAGCCTTTTTTAAATGCACCTAGCAGAATGCAACGTTTGGTGCTGCATTATTTACAGTTACTGAATAAAAAAATATACTTCCCACCATTTATAATAGAAATGGTAGAAATATAGGGTCAACGGAAAAAAAAGGGGCCTAAAAATGGATACTGGTATTACTGATAAAGTAAACGCCTTTTTCATAGATGAAATCAAGAATATGAAGGATAGTGAAATTAGAAATTTTTCAGACTTGAAAGCAGTATTAAAGTTAGAGTCTAATAAGATTTTACACAAATTTAAATGTTTTTTCTTTTTCAGGAAATACAATTGTTTTTGTAAAGAACCAAAGTAAACAAGAATTTTGGTTTTTCATTACAATATAATATACTGTAATAGAGGTGTTAGGTTTTAAGATTAGCTAAAGAAAATTAATATTGAATGGTAAATTATTATCAATAAAACCATAAATAAAAATAATTCTAAAAAACTGGTTTATTATTATAACCAAGAAATGGACCAGAGAAGAGTACTAAGCCTTAAGTTATCATTTATAAAAGCAAGGAAAGTGATCATCCACAACAAAGGATATACGACAAATGGAAAAGAAACTGCCTGAGGCAAAGCCTAAGTGTTAGGTAGTAGGAATGTTTGTTAAGAAGTCTACAGGTATTTCAAGAGCAACTACTTGGGATTTGCTGGACAACCTAAAGGGACGCAGATATATTTTAAAACTTTGTACACCCGAATAAAACACAACTTCAACATTAGCAAGAAACAAGGGACAGTCTTAAATCGTAATTATTATAATCACAAGCTGACCCTTTTCAAGTCATAATCAGACCAAACCAGTAAAGTTTACGACTTTAAATATAAAGGTGAAAGATCTGTGGGTTAGTCCCTTCCTGTCAAACAATATCAATTAAGTAAGCTTTAACCAGAGGTATATAATAATTTATAAACTTCCTGAACTGCTAAAAACCCATTTACTCAGACTATTAATTGTTTTAACCGCTTTTGGGTTTTAACGGGTGCAGGGTTTTCTACGTTAATTATCGATTATTAGTTTATACAGAAATATTCTTAAAAAGATACACTTCAGGCATAATTCAGAACTTATTATGCTTCTAAAATCACAATAATAATAAAAGTGTTTTAGTGTACACTTGTCCACATACCTTTAAGGATTAAGGCAAATTTGTGTTTAAGGAGGTTCTCTGGGTTTGATGAGTTTAATAAAACGTTTTTCTTTGCCTAAATGCTTTTCTTAGTTTTTTGTTTTTAACAAAAGTTTGACCAAAAAATACATAAAATTTAAAAATTTTTTGTTCCCTAAATCTGTCAAAAATGAAATTTAAAAATTTCTTTCATAATAGTCCATTTCGTATATTTAAGCTTACAGATTAAAACGTCGCCGATTTTTTTAGTTTCAGATAAACCAATCAGCTAATTTCGTCGAGAGTGTGAGCGTCCATTTTTTCGAGGCAGGTGTCTTCAGGGAGCTATAATTTTGGTTCTAATAAATATTTTTAGTTAAAAATTTATATGTATAGTTTACTTTTTTTTGGGAGAACCTCGGTAGAATAAGACATGGAAGGGGCTTCATAAGGGGCCCATTCAAAAGAACGAAGGAAGAACTACTCAAAAAAAGTAAGAAAAGACTTCGCATAACAGTAGGTTCTAACAGGGCACGATAACCTAAGGGGGCACCTACACAAGATAGGCTCTACAATGGGGCCCCAAGTTGCAGAATGTGCGACGAAGGGGAAGAAACAGCCTACCACATACTGTGTGAATTAAAGCTTTAAAATACAAAAGACAGGCATTATTTGGGCAATCAAAAATGGCCCACAGGAATATTTTAACCAACCAGTCTCGGGGTTATACAGAATTGTAGAAGGAACAAGGACTAATGGAGGATTGGTATAAAAGACAAAGAGAGATTAGGCACAAAAAGTCCAAAGGCTGCGCTCCTCCGGTAGTAAAAGACGGCCCCAGAAGAAGAAGAAGAAGAAGAAAATATATACTTTTAAAACACCCTTAAATAAATAATAGAAACTCCAAAGTTCCATGTTTTCATTAATCCTCACAAAAGATCCAAAAATTTCTAAAAATCAGACCGTCAAACCAAAGAACCCCTTAACATTTCCCAATTTTTGTGCCCCTTTTTTTTTTTTTGATTGCAAATTGTTAACAGTAATGTAAAGTTGATTTAAAACTTAAATTTATTTGGTGTAAAAAAATTTTTTTTGCTTTAAAAAAACATGGCTTTAAGTTACCAACTTATTTTTTTAAACATGCCCTTTAAAAGAACAAATTTTAGATGCAAGAATTGGTAGAACATCTTTTTTCCCCCAAAAAAAGGGTTAACTACCCTCTTTTTGCATGACCTCATGAAATTCTTTTTTTTTAAATATTTTTGTACTAGTTTGCTTAATTTTGAAGAAACAAATATCCTGCGGAAAAAATACTTTGGAAATTGCGGGTCTCGTTAGTTCTTGAAATTCTTTATTTTTTTAAAATTTGTAGCTTACTAAAAACTGGGTAACAAAGCAAAACTGAAAAAAAATTTGTTTTTAAAGGGCAAAAATATTTCGAAAACCATATATTGCATGTAAAGAACAGGCATTTTTTTTGGGGTTAGCAAAATATTTTCTCGCACGTGTCTTATACAAAAATAAGGGGTTGATTAACTCTTTATTTAAATGGATGTATAGGTTACAGAACAATAGATTTACCATCTGGCACAAGTCAATGAGAGGGAAAAAATTATTATTTATATGTTACATTTTATTAATTCCAGTCAAAGCTATACGCTGATTTTCCGGTAATTTTTTTCTAGTAAAACTTTTCTTACACTTGGTGCCTTTTAGTTTAAAAAATATTGAAGAAAATTGACATAATAACACTCTTTAATATAAAATGTATATCATACTATTAAAAATAAGATACTTTTAAGACTAATTGAGCACAACATATAAAAGTATAATTTTCACTTAAACTTTGCTTTAGCGTAAAATATGGTTTATTTAAAATAAAAGTACACGAGAAGATCGTTGTTATTTAGAAACCATTGGAAATTTGCTTTTTTTGACACTTGTATTTCGAAAATACAGAATCAAACGCCTTATGTAGGTACGTACATATAGAGAATCAAAAAAGCTTTTAAACAAGGTACAACTTGACCCCCTTTGGTTGAAGATTTTAAACGGTGGAGTTTGCCCTGGCCAAGGGGCTGCAATAAGGGGTGGCTGTACTTAAAAAAATTCCTCTTAAAAAAAGTTCAGCGTTTTTTTTTAAAAGATTAAAAAGGGCCTTCTCTCATTTTTCTTTAGCC
>JAHBCN010024073.1:0-12108 GCA_019359885.1 Listronotus oregonensis | reverse complement strand
TTGAAACTTTCAATTTTGGGTTTTGACAAAAAACCCCTTCAACAGGCCTAACCGTTGGTATTGGGTCTAGGGAATCAAAACCCATCAGCCGTTTTTTTTTTATAAACTACTTTTTTTGGTAAGAAGTTTTTGAAAAAAAGTTACTGTTTGAGTTTTTTGCAAAAAACCGTCTAGAACGGGGTTTTTTTTTTGCCAAATTTGAATTTTCAATTGCAAATAACTTGAAAGTAATCCCTTTTGGGAAAATTTAAGGAACAAAAGTTGTTAGAATTAGTTAATTTATCCATTTCCAAACTTATTCTTGTTAAAAAAATCCATCCCCGAGAAGGGGCATTCCCCCCGGGGAAAAAAGCACTCTTGGCATGATGACAACTTTGATTAAGAGAGTAAGTAGAAGCTAAATCCAAATTTTCATGCAAACCGTGCTGTTTGGGAAAACGAAGCTTTCCCCTTTTTTGTTTTTGACGGGCCCTTTAAGAAAATCGACCAGAAAAAATATTATTAATTTTTTTTATGCCGTGAGTTTTATCCTTATATATGTGTATATAATTTTTTTCAGAAAAATGTTTAGCACCCAAGTAAAAAAAGGTTTTTTTTATTTCTTGGTTTTAGTAGGTATGCTGTCCTTCAGTGTTTTAATTTAACCCCAGCCTGAAATCACTTCAAAACAATTTTATTTCAATAATGTCGTAGGCAAGCAAGAGTAAAAAAAAAGTAAATTTCATTTTCTTAAATTTTTGTTCCAACAGGCAAGAAAGTTTGTTTTTAAAAAAGCAATTGGTTTTGCTATACATGACTATTACTTATAGTACACAAGACGTAACAAACTACGTATTTTCTATCTACTCTCATCAGAAAGCTTTTTCAAACATGAGTGGATAATCTTTAAATAACGCCTAGCAACCATCACTGGGCAGCTTGTAAATCAAATATGTTGTGGTTCAGTTTTATTAAGAAAAAAAGAAATAACATTTGAACTGTAAACTACAATTTTTACTAAATTTTTGGCTTTAAAACATATAATAAAAACTAGGGATAAATTTTTTAATTTTGAGTTAAAAAACCAAAACGGGCTCCTAATATGTTCTTATGTTATTCTCAATAAAAGGTGACCAGTAAAGATAAGACAATACTTTATTGTTTTTAATCTATTATTATTTGCCGAATGTTACCTAATTTTTGTGGCTTTCTTTTAATAAATCCCTTATTATTTGTGTTGGTGAAAGGGGCAAAAAAATTACATAAGTAGGGTCCCGAAAAAGAATGGAAGATTGTAAGAAGCAAACATATTTTACAAGATTTTTAAATTTTAGACCTTTTTTTTGTTATGTAACCTCTTTAACTTAAAAAAATAAGATTGTTAACATAATTGAATCTTAAAAATATTTTACATTAAATTGCATTAATTTATGATTATAACTTAATTTTTAAAAATATAAAATTTTTTAAATAAATTGGCACTCTTTCCCAAAAGCAAAAGCCTAGGTACTAACATAAATAAAAGTTCTAATGTAAAGTTAAAAACAGTTTATTAATACACGTGAATAAGAAAGTTTTGGGTAGAAAAACCTTTGTTTTAAAGATTTAATGGTATAAAGATTCTAGGAATAAAAAAAAAAAATAATTTTTGGGGATTTTTTTTAATTAAGAAATTTAATTGTATAGGTTTAACACTTCTAAATATAAATTTTTAGGTCATACACGGGATTTTTAATGAGACAACTTTAAGACCGATAATGAAAATTTTCAGAGAAAACAGAAAATGCCAATCCATTTTTATAATGTTAAACTTAAAAAAAATGAATAATGCAGAAACCCACATTTTTTTTTTGTTATTTTAAAAAGGGTTATAAGTTTGATATTTCAAAAAAAAAAATCATTGGTTTTTTGGGTTTTCACGTCACGTTTATAACATTTTTGGTTAATACAGCCAATAACTATGTCAACAGCAAACGTCATTTTATAGCCCAAATCTCATCACCAAAAAATATTAAAATCAACTTGCACGTTTCAGAGAAAAAAAAAGGAAAAAAACCCAAAATTTTTTAAAAAATTTTTAAAGCCCCCTGCAGGCTAATTAAAGCAATTTTGGAAAAAGGTAAGTTCCCAGATCGACCTATTTTGACGTCTGCATTCTGTCTAAACGTTGTACACGTTTTTCCGGTCACCCGTATAATAATTTATGATTTGGCTTGCCACGTCTGACTCTCAAAATTTTCCCCTCAATTTTATCCCAAAGCTAAATATAGCTTCAAAACACAATATAGGGTAAATGCAGGGTAAATAGACAGAAAATGCAATTTAGGAAATATCTCCTAGGGCCCGTTAATATATGGATTTTAGGGAATTGGCCAGATAAAATTTGATTTGTATGCTTTTTTATTTTTAATCCAAAGAAAATGGATCTATGCCAGTATTAAATTTAAATTTTTCAAAAAAAAAAAAAAAAAAAATTTTGAATTTTTTGAAAACCCCTTTCCAAAATTATAAAAAAAAAATCTATTAAAGACACATTACATATATTTTTTATCAGACGTGGGTTAATAGGTTTTAAAAAAAAATTTTAAAATTTCGAAGCCAAAAAAAAATTTAACTTCCCCCCAAAAAAAGTTTGATAAAAATTGTGCTTCATCCGCGTTTAAAGACATTTAATTTTTGGCCAACAAATAAAAAATTTTTAATGGGTAAATATTAAAACAAGCAAATTTTTATTTTTAATAAAACACTTTCTGAAGAACCCGTAAATAAAAAAAAAAACAGAAAAATCCGTTTTTTATAAAATTTTGAATAATTATGGAAATCCCAAAAAAAAAACCCCCTTTTAAAAAGCTTTTTTTATTATTTTTTTACTTTTAAATTCCAATGAGAAATCCCCAAAATATTTGTCGTTTGAACCTTCTTTGTAATTACAAATGTCCCGAAAACGCTAATTTAAGGCTGAATAATGAAAATTTAAAATCTTGAAAAAAATTTATTTTATAATTAACTTGTTTTTCCCATTTTGCGGTTTTTAAAGCGTCCAATATGAATTCAGCAAGTCAATTTAAATTTACCCACAGCAAAAGGAAGTTTTTCATAATAAATTAACAAAAAGGGCAATTTTTCTTATTACTTAAAAAATTTAAACATAAAAAAATAACATGGATAATAAGGGGTAAAAAACTTATCCGTTTGTGTGGAAATAATTAAAAAGTATGTTTCCATTTTAAAGGGTTTAAATGGGTTTCGCTGTTATATCATTTTTCAAAACTTAGACGTTTTTGTTAAGGTGGTTTCTTTTTTTTTAAATTAAAACCCTCCAAAAAAATTATTTGCTCGATGGTGATGAGTTCCGCTTTGTAATTTTTTTAACTTTGAAAGGCCATTTCAAAAACAAAAATTTTTGGACCCAGAGTTTTTGGCGTTTTGAGCCACATCGCCCTTAAAAATCGGAGCAAATTTTTTACCCGTATAAAAAAAAAAAATTATTTTGTTTGGAGTTTAGTCGGGATGGTACAGTGTCGTAACTGTTCCTATTGGGAATATCATTGGGTCCTCAAAATCAACGCATCCGACTGCAATGGTGCTTGTGACAGGAATAAAACCCAAAGTGATCTTTGTGATAAATGGTGCTTTTTTTTGGGGTTTAATGATTGCAATTTTAGAAGGTAAGTGGTCAAAACAAACCACTTTTTTAGCTGGAGAGACAAGTTCATACCTGGGTGTAAGGGTATGGGGGCCATCTGATGTCAGACTTGATAGCACTTAACATGAGTTAGAAGTAGGGTGAAATAAAAATTTGGGATTCGGGTTAAATCATTTAGCCTTAACCTTTATAGGTGTATGATATCAAGCAACAGAAAAATTATCGGTCATTACGCATACGAAGGTAATTACTTCTTTTAAGACAAATTAAATAAAATAAGTCAATCATATAGCTTTGAAAGACGAAATTTTTTAGTCACATGTGGCGAGGTGTAAGAAGAAAAACTACGTATTTTATAAAAAAAACGAGGCCTTGATAGAAACCAGTTATCCTTCCTGGCATTTTTCATTTGGATGTTATTTTGAAAAGAGGGATTTTTTATTAATAATGGGAGGGTATCTTTTTAAAAGCAACAAAATAAAAAATTTTTGAAAAATACTCTTGGATCCTACCCCTTTTTTTCTCAGAATTCCAAAATATTAAACAAATTACCGAAACAATTAACAAGGCATTGACTAAATCCAAAACCCAAAAAGGCTTAAACTTTTTAAAAAATTTTTCCAATTTTTTCAAACCCTTTTTTTTCAACCTTACGATAAAGGGCATTTTCTTAAAAGGGGTTTAAATTTTTTCCGTGTCAAAACCTTTTCCCCCCAAAAAACCTTCCCTTTTTCCAAACCCCATTCTTTTTTTTTAAAAGAAAAAAGAAAATTTAAAAAAAATTTTAATTTTTAAAATAAAACCCCCTTTTTAAAAACCAAAAAACCCTTTTTTAAATACCCCTCACAGAAAATTCACACGATCTTCTTCTTGTCTCACACAACTGGAAGTCCTTGAATTTTTGGTAATCCCAAATCGTTCCTTTTTCATATTCAAAGCTTTTGATTAGGTTTGGCATGACGGGCTTCAACAAACCCTTTTACGTCTTCCCCTAAGCTTTGCTCTTCTTACTTCCTTTCTAATCGCGTATATCAGTTATGTAGAAGGTCATTCTTTTAGCTTTACCAGGTTAATGCTGGGGTGGGGAGTACGGCACCCATCTGTTTCTTCACACATCAACGATCTTCCCACCACCATTATAGTTTGGACGATAATACCCTCCACTCTAACATTCAATTTCTTAAGCCAGTCAATAAGCCGATTTGGAAAAAAGGGTAATGGGAGTCTCTTTACAAGACCTTAAAATTATTTGGATTGGGCGCCAAAAATTTCAGTTTTAAAGTTTTGAAAACACATGTTGCTGTCGCGAAAAAAATCTGCCAATGCTCATCCGTTACATAGGCGGCCCAAATTCTGAGAACAAAGAGTCTTTAACCCTTTTCGCGTTACTTTTAGAATAACTCGACTTGCATAAAACATTAATCCATAGCTTCGGCAGCTTCAAGAAGCTTTGAATCCCCTTTTTTGCCGAAAGTATTTTTTTTCCCAATCTGTATACTTTTGTATGATCCCAAATCAGAAACCCTTTAGAAAATTGTTCTCATGCCGGGAATGGCGTCTTTTAAAACACTTGATTCTCATTCAAAGAAGAGCGTTTGTCTTATTATAAACCCCCGCTTAAAAAGCTTCCCTTTTCCCACCTCAAACGAGGGGAAAATTTTTTTTTTTCCCCCCCCCCGTCGCTTTTCTTTTTAATTTAAAGGGGTTTGTTTTTTTTTCCCCCCCCTTTTTTTCCAGTTTTTTTTCCCCCCGAAAAATTTAAGTCTCGTGTAAAAAATTGCCTCCACCACCTTAAGACACCCACGGTAAGAGTACTTGACAACAGCCTTCGTGGACTGTCCAAACATAAAAAAAAAAGCTAACTATGGGCCCCAGAAAGGTTATTTAAATAAAACAAGCCCACAAAAAAGTACTTAAATAATTTTTTACAAATTTTTACGAGGTAAATTAAAAACTTGCAATAATCAAAGAACAGGGTATAGTTATTCTGTCAGACACATTTTGGGTACCTATCGATAAAAAATTAAGTTGGGAAGAACTTTTATAGTTTGCCTCATAAAATTTATAGATTACAAACAACTAACTTTATAGTAAAAGAGAACATCTGGGCATTAACATAAAAAAATAATAAATATAAAAGCACGACGTAAAATTATTAAAAACCGGGTCGCTTCACCACGTCGTCCGTTATATTAAAATAGACTTACCCTAGACGGGCAAGAAAACTAAAATATACGAAGTTAGCCACTGTCAAAAAAAATTAATAATTTAGAAAATGCGGAAAAAGAAACTTTAAAGAGAACATTTAAAAATGTAGCTGGCATTTTAAAGTCCCCGAAAATTATTTTATCCGAACGTAACCATTTTAATCATCTATTTTACCAAATGGTAATACATTTTAGATTAAGTAAAACTTAGAAATTATCTTAGCTAGCATTAAGTTTAGCTGGAGTAGAATAAAACTGCAAGGTATTAAATAAATTAGTTATTTGCTGCTTACTTATTCAAAAAGCAGTAGTTTGGGTTTTTAATAACTTGGGAAATTGAAGTTTCAATATATGTGTTTTCAGGCTGTTAGAATGGATAAAGTTTCTTTTTTGGGATAATAAAATATTTGATAGCCCAAAAATTTTTATACGTTATCATAAAACTATAAAAATGTATAGTTCTTAATGGTTTTTAAAATTTAAAAAAACAAATTTTAAGGGGTTAAGGGTATAAGGATAAAAAATGAGAATTTTCAATATTTTTTTTGGGCACAAATCAATTTATTTTATAAAAATATTAATATGACATCATTACATCATGTTTGACTAACTTTTTTAAAAGTTATGCGTTTCACTTTCATTCAGATTCACTTAAAATCAATGAAACAAAAAAAATTATATTTTAATAAAAATAGTGTGACAAATTTTTTTTTTTTAATTTAAAAAAAAGGGCCCCTCAAAAAATTAAACCTCCAGTAGGGGAAAACACAACAGTAAATTGTTTATAAAAATCGAAGCTTCCTTTGTTAGGACTATTTTTTTTATGTTTTTAAAAGTGTAAAATTTTACTTAAATCTAAGCATTTTAAATACAGTGGTCACCATTTCCAAAATTTTGAAAAAAAGGGTTTAAAAAGTTTACACTCGATTTATGTAGAGTTTAGTAGCGTTCCAACCCCGAAAGCCTTTTGGGTAATTGTCAAAATAACTCAAAGATTTGTCGAATCCACTTCAATTTTCAAAAAAATTTTTTAAAAAAGAAAATTTGAAAAAAAAAAACGTTTTTAAAAAAAACCGACTACCCCAAACCCCTTAAAGATTTTAAAGAAAAAAAAATTTAAAATAAACTAAGAAAAATATCTTAAAGTTTTTGTTTAGTCACAAATTTAAATTTTGCTGAAAAACCCCTTAAAAAACATGATCCTGGCGCTTTTTGGGAAAATGATCTGTTGTTTGAAACAAGTTTTTTTTCGGGCCAGGTCGGGAAAGAATGTTTAAAAATTTTTTCCTTTTTATTACGTTCCAAAAACTCCAAACCTATGTAGGATCGAAACGACTGCGTCTGCTTTTGTCCCTCCCCCAGTCCAAGTTTTTCTTCATATGGTAAAATGTCTTTTAACTTTTGGAGGTTTATGGAAATTTTTTTTTTAACAACTTTAATCGCAAAAAATTCTTCTCCCTGAAGCAGAAAAACAAAAAAAAACGGGAAAATTGGCCGGGAAAGTTTGGAACAGGAAAAAGCAGTTTTAACGCTTTTTAAATGCAAAAAACAGGTAAACAGCTCTGAAGTAGGGTTTCCCGGGGAAAAAAACAGGGGCTTTTTTCGGAACATTTTTTTATAAACGGGAAACCCTTTTTTAAATGTTTTTAAAAAAACCTATTTTTAACCCAAAATTCCCCCCTACAAAATAATATTAAAAATTGCAAAAAAAAAAAACAGCTATTTTTTCCACAATTTTTTAAATAAAAAAGGGTAGGTTTGCAACCCCAAATATAATAAAATTTTATAGGGGGAAAAAAGAAAAAAAAAGAGCAAAAATTTAACTTTTAGTTTTGTTGGTTATTTACACCTTGACTCTTAAAAATTGATGTGTGGTGGCCCCTTGGCCCTTCCAGAGGGGGGCGGGGCCCAATTGCATGGGAAAGGACACTGGGGGTATGGAATATAATAAAAAATTTAAATTTTTTTTAATTTCTAAATACGTATTTTAAACAAATTTAATAGCCCCAAACCCCTTAATCAATGAAAATTATTAAGGCTTTTTTTTTTTATTTAGGAAACAAAAAAAAATTTGAAGTTAAAAATAATTTTAAATAAATAAATTACTGCCCCATATTTTGCGGTGGCCAGTCAAAAACACTTTACACTACAAGCATTTTCCCCTTTCATTTCCCAAACCTTTTTTGGCCTTTTCCATCGGAAAAACGGGAAACCAAAATAATTACACATTTTCGTCCCGGGTATTTTAAAAAAAATTTCCAGATTGTTTGAAATTCTAAATTTTTATTTTTTCATATCAAATACTTTTACAAAATAAAAGAAAAAGTAGTAGTTAAAATAAAATTTAAATTTCTTTTTAAACAACTTTAAAAAAAGTTAAACCAATTTACTTTTAAATTTTTAAAAAAGCAAAAAAAAAAAAAAAAAAAAAAATTTCTTTTAAAAAATTAAACTTTTTTTTGGGGGAAAATTTACAAATTAAACCCTAAAAAGTTTTTTAATTGGAGCTGGAGGGAAAGAAAAATCAAAAACCCGGTGTCGGGTTTTTAAAAGTTTAAAATATCAGCATCTGAGTTTTTTTAACGTAAAGAGAAAATTTTTTTGTTTGTCAAAGACGATCCAAATTTTGGTTTTGATAAGTTTTAATTTAAAAACCCGCTCTTTCCCAAAAAGAGACTGGATCAATGGAATGGTTAAAAAAATTTATACCCCGGGAAAGTTCGGATTGAAAATTTATATTCTAATAAAATTTTATATGCACACTTAATGCAACTGTTGCATGAGGCCGAGCTTTGGGGGGATCTCGTGATGTTCTTCATCATTTTTCGTCTTTGGGGTTTTGATTTTTTTTGTCTGAAACATCTCCATGTGATGAGAACACTTGCAAAAATCCCCCAAATTACCAAACCAATTTTATTGTTTTCCCGGGAATACAAAAAAAAACTTAAATTTGGCAAAAAAAAAAAAGGTTGCTTTTTGGGGGTTTTAAAACTTTCACCCCCGGGAAAAAAACCCTTGGGAGGGTGCTGCCCCCCCGGGGGGGTACTAAAAAACCCACCCCCAAAGGGGCCTTTGGTTTTTAAAAAAATTCCTGAAATATTTTAGTTGGTTGTAAGTTTTTAAAATACAAAGTTGCGTATTGTTTTTTTTGGTCCCCCAAAGGGGCCTAATTGGGTTTGCTGCCGGGGAAAAAAACTTTTCAGGGGTTTTTTTTTAAAAATTTTGGTTTAAAATTTTGCAAAAAAAAGGGGTAAGGTCTTTGTGGGCCTTAAATTTTTAAAAATTTTTTTTTTAAAGGGCCATAAATACATTATACCCATAGCTACACTTCTTTTTATAATTTTACCCAACCTTACTTATGGGGATTTTTTTGTCGTCCCTTCCCTAAAAATCTGAAATAAAAAATAATAAAATTTTACCCGGCCCAAAAGTTTTTTTAGACATAAAAAAAATATACTCAAATTTCTGGCCATGCTTAATATTTGATTTTTTTTTTTTTTCCATATGTTTTGAGGTAGCAAAATAACTAAAAAATCCTTCCAAAAATTTTTTTGCTTTTTCCCTAACATCAAGATACTACTATGGAAAATTTTATGGTGCCAAAATAATATTTTTTTAAAGTCCATTACCAGTTTTTGATTTTTTAACGTTTTGAATGTTAAATAAGGGGCCAAAAAAAACACTTTTTTTGAAGGGGAAAAATAAAAAAAATGTAAAGGGTTGATACGTTTTTTTCCCTTTTTAGTTTTAACAAAGACTACCAACTTTTTTTTTATTTTTCCCTTTTTTCCCGTATTTTTTAAAAAATTTTAATAAAATCAAAATATAATTAATTAAAAATAAATAAAATAAAATTGGAACCCAAAAAGATATTTCTCCATTACACTCTTCTGTCTCGATCTGTGGATATTTCATAAATCACGGGAAAAGGGGGTTTTGGATTTTGCATTTCTATACTGTTCCTCAACAAGATTTATTGAAAATTTTTTATTATTTAATTTGCATAAAAATATATATTTTTTTGGGTTCTGGGAAAAAGTAAGAATCGCGACAGAAATAACTTGAAAAAGGGAGGGTTTTTTTTCTTTTTAAAAAAATTATTTTTTTTTTTAAAGTTTTTGAACAGAATATTTTGAAATATTAAATAGGTTTCCCTACTTCTTCTAACTAAATTCAATTTGTTTTAATTTTAAAAAAACGTCCCCAAAAAATTTTTAATACAGCAGTTATTTATTTTTTTTTAAAAGGATAAACAACATGAACAAAATATTATAGAATATTTCTTTTAAAATAACAAATAACTTATTTGTTACCCGTCCAATGCATTAAAAATAAACATAACAAACCGGAGGAGTAATACTATTTTTAGAAAAAAGATTATTTTGTTTTGCCTTCTTACTTATTTTAAATAAGCTGCATGTTTTTCCCATGGAAATATGTTAACACTTTAACTCCAAACTTAAAATTTTTTAGGGTCCTTCCAAGACATTTCTTTCTAATTACTTAAAAGTTTTATTTTTTTAAAATTTTAAACAATAATTAAGTTTTTTTTTAAAAAAATTTAAAAATTTCCGATAAAAATATTTGAAAAATACATATGACAAGTAGTCCTAAAAATTGTTAATATTTCAATGGGACGAATTAAAAAGCCAAGCCAATATATAAATTAGTTAAAGTGTTAAAAGCATTATTATTTTTGTTTTTTATTCAGCCGGAGGGCCAAAAGAGCCACTTTTTGGGAAATAAAAAAAGGCTGTAGAGCCAAAGAGGGGAGGGGGGGGGGGAAAAAGAAGTAAAGGTAAAAAAATGAATAGTTTCCCGTGACAAAATTGAGGAGTTTTAAAGCATTAATCAAAAAAGGAGGTTTTTTTTTTTTTTGGGCGTTGATTGTGCAAAATTATTTTTTTTAAAATTTGATACGCCAAACAAGTTTGTTTGTTTTATTTATGTTACATATATGTTTTACTACAATAAAGGGAAACCCTTGTAACTAATGGCCAAGATGACAGCTAAAAAAAACGGGATCCCAAAAATGATTCTAGAAGTTCGATAAACGAAACCGTAATAGGTTTTAAGTAAATTGACTTAACTCCTAAAAAATTTAAAAAAAAAAAAAAAAAAAAAAAACGCACAGAAAAAAATTTTCCCTTTTAATATTGAAAAAAAAAGGGAATATAACGTAGAAAAAAAAAAAGAAAAAATTCAAATACAAAATAGAAAAAAAAATAAACTGATAGGGGAAAAAATTTTTTAGTTTTTATCCCCCCTAATTTTTTTTTTTTTAATTTGCCTGTAAAATTTTTAAAAAACTAATATATTTTTACATATAAAATGTAAATTTTAAAAAAATTAAATACACAAAATTTAAGAAAAGTCTTTAAAGATATCAACCATTTTTTTTAAATGTAAAAAAAGTTTTGAAAAATTTAAGTGAACATAACTTTGGGTTTTAAATTTAAAAAAGATTAAAGGGGTAAATAGATTGATCAATCAATAAAACATAAAAGAATTAGGGTAGTCTTTCAGATCCGACTAAACCAATACTATATTTGAAAATTTAACCGGGATCTATTTTTTTGTTCGGAAACCCTACCGTCAATTTTGCAAATTTTTTACAGCTCTTTTTTAAATTTACCAAAAAGTATATTTTTGGTCTTTTGTTTTTCCCTTTTTCATTCTCAATGAAAACGCCCAGATTATAGTAAAGCAAGTTTCGGATTGAACCCAAAGTCTATGGTAAAATTTTAATGAGGAAAAATAATTAATAAAAAAATTAAACCAAAGTCTAGGGGTAAAATGAGTGGTAATAAGAGTGGAAAGTTCAACTACGCCTGTATGCAATATAGGGGTAGAAAAAACCCTGATATTTTACTACCGTATAATGGATAGTATTCACGGGAAAAAATAATTCAGTCATTATTTAATAGCTTTTGAAATTGATTAAACCTAAAGTCTAGGTAAAAAGTGAAGGGTAATAAGAGGAAAAAAGAAATTACTGTCTGTATCCTAGGTGTAGAAAAAACCCTGATATTTTTCTACCGTTAAGGTATTTCAAATAAAGTAATTCAGTCATTATTTAATACGCTTACTGAAAATTGATTAAACCCAAAGTCTATTAAAAAAGTTTATGAAGGGAAGAATAAAGTGAAAAATTTTGAAACTACTGTCTTTTGAAATAGGTGTAAAAAACCATATATTTTACTACCGTATAATGGGTAATTCACGAATAAAGTCAATTTAGTCATTATTTAATAGGGTTGGAAAATTGATTAAATT
>JAHBCN010024072.1:0-12122 GCA_019359885.1 Listronotus oregonensis | reverse complement strand
AAATCAGTCGTTAGTTTGTGATTTTTTGTTGTAAAATTTATAACAATATGGGAAAAACGATCAAGGGCGCCTTACTTTACGGCCAGGGAAAGGGAACAATTATTGTCAATATGAAATTTTAAACACAAATACATAATTTAAAAAAAAAAACTTTTATTATTTTATGTGAACAAATTAAAATATTCCTAATTTACAAGTAAATATTTAAAAATGTAAAAGCTAATACAAACTTGTCATGTTTAAACTAAAGCTCATCTTCGATTTTCTCAAGTGTTGAGCACTGTTGGCTGCGTTAATTTGAACCTTTGAAAATATAAGCTTGTTTTATCCATTTTGTCAAAACGGCCCCTTTTTTAAAATAAAGAAATGTCCAAAAGAAAAAAAAAAAGGTAAATAAACCTAAAAAATGCCATAAAGTAAAAAAATATAAAAATATGTTTTTTATTAACTAAAAATTACCTAATTGTACATTTTCTAAATTTTTTTATTTGCAGGTAATCTGAAATTTAACTGCATTTTTTCCTTTAAAAGACAAACACTAATAACCTATTTTCCCCCTTTACTAAAAAACAAACATTTTTTCTCTTATTCAATTATTAAACAAACATTTTAAATAATTTTCTTCCAGCAGTTCAGATTATTTCGTTTAATAAAATATTAGAAAATGTAAATAAAATAACAGTGCTGTGGAGTTTGTAGCAGCAGGGTTTTTCTTACGTCGCAAAAAGTTTCCTTGAAGAAGGGGTTTTTTCTAAGACACTAACATTTGTTCTTGTTTCTTTGTGCTGGGGTGTTGAGATTAGCTAGATTACATTTAATTGCTTGCTTCTTCATAATTCGCGTTGCCTTTTGAATTTTTTGTGATCCATCTTCTCTGGCCTACCACTCTTTTAAAAGGGCTTTTTTGGGGGAGTATGAGTGATCCTGGGGGGGGAGGAACCCCCCAGACACAAATATCTCGGTCGCTAAAAGGCGATGACCCAACTAAAAAGATAGATTTTAATAAAATTGAAAATTCTCCAAATGTCATCCAACAAAAAAACAACGAAAATGACGGACAAAAAAAGGAACAACCAACAATTTTTTATACTAACATGGACCTTGGTCCATTTATTGTTTACTTAGAATCAACTGAAAAAACTTTTAATATCGGTAAATTTAACACTGTAAAATTGCAAGAGAGATTTCTAACCTTAAGATTAATGATGTTAAAAAATTAATAAAAAAGGCTCCAACAGACTCTCAATTGAATTTACAACTTTTTTTTAGTGCAAATAATTTTGTAAATAATTCTACACTTTTGAATAAAGGTTATAAAATGTTTATCCCTTTAACTTTGTAACCTCAAAAGGCCAATTAGGCAAGTGGCCCTCTGATATCAGTGAAGATGAACTCATTCAACATAGTCAAGCTTCGGGTAACATTGAAATTTTGTCGGCTACAAGACTGAATAGAAAGGTAATTGATAGAGAAACGAAAAATGTTTCTCAACCTACAGGTTCTGTTTTACTCACTTTTAAAGGGTCTCCTTGCCCAAATATGTTGGGGTTCTATGGCCTCGAACATTCAGTTTGTACATACGTTTTCTCCAGTGACACAATGTTTTCGATGTTTAAGATACGGACCACTAGAAAAATTGTAAAAGGAAAGAAAAAATGTTATAATTGTGCAGAGGATTGCCATATTAGCGAACCCATTTTGAATAATCAAGAGTATCCTTGCAAGACAAAGTGTTTTTACTGTAAAAATGAACACAGAACTACCTAAAAAAAATTCCGAATTCAATAGACAAAAGAACATAAAAGAACTTATGGCTTTTGAAAATTTGACCTTCTTTGATGCCAATGAAATATGTAAAAAAACCTATATTATTAAAGACCAATTCATTTTTAACGCTAATGACTTCCCAGCTATCCAAAAAAAATATAATAACAGTATAAATCTCGGTTCAAATAATTCACAAGCAGCAAACATAATAACAACTTCTGAACGAAGAACCCAAAATTTCAGAAATGGGGCAATAAAACGGTCATATGAACAGGTTGTTTCCACTGAAAAAAAAAAGAATGATTCAAAAAGGCTTTGATAAAAAAAAGCATGACGAAACTCTTTATTTCCCAAACTCACGACCCACCAAACTACCCACCAATTCAAATCAAACTATATATGGCCACCCATCAACATCTTTTGCTTCATCCATACCCTTAAACGACCCTCCAATGCCTAACAATAGTGCACTTAACCCAGCTTTTAACGATACAAATAATGAAATAGCTTACATAATACAATTTTTAACCAACACCAATGACGAAACAAAAAAAAACCAAAAAATTTGTTTTCGTCCACATCAGGGTCTCTCACGGAGGACTCTGATATGGAATATACGGGTAACCATTTTCTCAACTTATACCTAAAATTAGCCATCCCTTTTAATAATTCACATATTATTACTAAAATTTTAATATATTAAAAACTAGAGGTGAAAGAACAAAGCTGAAGTTATTGCAATGGAATATCAAGTATAAAGTCAATAGGGATAACTTAATAAATTTAATTGTGGAAAAAAACCCAGATCTCATTTTCTTAAACGAGACCTGGTTAAAACCAACACAAACCTTCTGTTTAAAAACATACAATATTCTTAGACAAGATAGAGATGATGGCTATGGCGGTGTAGCAACATTAATAAAAAATAATATCATTTTCAATAAAATAAAAGAATTTAGTTCAAATAATACTCAATATATAATCATAAAAATTTCAGATTATTACCTAATAAATATTTATACCAACTCAAACAATAATATTAATGAAGAGCTGCTTCAAGAGCTCACGGAAAATATAAACACAAATAAAATCATTTTAATGGGAGATTTAAATTCACACCCCCCCTTTGGGATAACTCACCTACCAACAGAGGAGGAAAAATATTAAGCGACTTTATTATGGATAAAGACCTAGTCGTCATGAACGACGGGTCCCCAACTCTATTTAAAATCCCAAAATTTCCCAAACTTAGTGCACTCGATATAACCATCATTAGCAGTCAGTTAGCAATCAACCGCAATGGAGTGTTCTTCAAGACTGTGGCAATAGCAACCACTACCCCACATTTCTGGAAATCAATCAAAATACACACTTTAAATTTAACTTAGAATGTTCAGGACATACTCCATTGGGGAAAATTTCAAGAAAGCTGATTGGGACTTATTTCAAAACCAAATAACAATCCAGTTAATCGACAGAAACTTGGACACTGACTATGATGAACTTATTAAAATCATGGATGATGTAGCTCAGGAAGCAATACCCATTAAAATGTGTGGCCTACCTCGCAAAACAAACAACCCATGGTGGGATGAAGAATGTTCCACATGGATAAAGGAAAGAAAACTAGCAATAAATAATTTGAAGAGATCCCCAACCCTAGAAAATTACATAAAGACAAAAAAAATCATAGCGGTGGTAAGAAAAAACCTTAGAAATAAAAAAGACAAAAATTCCAAATATTTTGCGAAACACTAAACAGAGAATCTAATGTCACATATATTTGGAACAAAATTAAAAAATTTTCAAATAAGAACAAAAACAGAAACATCAACCTTTCAATTTCGGACGATACAAAAAAGGCAATACTCTTCAAGATGTCTTCAGTCGATATCGACCCATCTTTTCAACTTTGTACACCTGAAAATGATTCACAATTATTCTCTATACATGAGCTGAATAACGCTTTAAAAGATAAAAACTATCAGCAGCAGGCATGGACGACCTGGCATACCCTATGATTAAGAATTTTCCCTTTTTTTAGAGGAAAACAAATTTTATTAAATAATTATAACAACTTTAATGGGACATACACTACCAAATTCTTGGAAAAAATTTAACGTTATAACCCTCTTAAACCGAATAAAGACCCATCTCTTCCAGACAGTTATCGCCCAATAATTTTATCCTCTTGTGGATGTAAACTTTGGAAATAATGATTAAAAACCGCCTAGACTGGATGTTGGAACACAGGAATACCTTGGTAATGAAATAGCTGGATTTCGCAAAGGAAAGGGGGAATATATGATAATGTGGCCTTTTTGTCCTCCTACATATTTGACGCTTTTAATTCTTCTGGAAACCGTTATTGCCATTTTCTTGGATATTAAATCTGCATACGACCATGTTAATATATACACATTATATAGAAAACTAATGAATTTAAATATTCCCACAGACATAAATAACCTTATTTATAGAATACTCTCAAAAGATTGATTTATGTAGAAGCATTGATGGAAACTTTATGGGTCCTTATTTAGCAACCAAAGGCATCCCTCAGGGATCACCTTTAAGTAACTATTCTCTTTAACATATACATACATGATCTTTTCAAATTACCTTTAAATAATACCAAACTTATAGGCTATGCAGATGACCTAGTTCTCTTTGTAAGAGGCTCTAACTTAGAAGTCATGGGTGCCCAAATAAACACAGCACTAGAACAAGTCTACACCTACCTAATACAACATGAATTATGTCTATCATTGGAAAAATGTGAAGCTGTCTGGTTTACAAAGGGAAAAAAGAAAAATACACCTCCAAAAATCAAAATCAATAATCATACTTTACAGTACAAAATCATGTAAAATATCTAGGAATTTACCTGCACCAACACCTAAAATGGGACATTCATATCAATCATATATACAACAAGGCAAAGAAATCTCTAAATATCCTCAAAGCTTTGTGCAGAGTGTGGTGGGGAGCCGACCCAAACACCCTGTTGACAGCATTCCATTCATTGGTAACTTCACACCTGGATTTTGGATCCATTTTTATAAAACCTGTCAATAAAAAAGTCTTAATAAATTAGATAAAGCCTTTTATGAAGGTCTACGAATTAGCCTTGGATGCATGAAGTCTACACCAAGAGCTGCACTCTTAGCAGAAGCAGCTACCACTGACCTTGAACAGAGGCGGAAAATTCTATCCACCAAACTATTAGCCAGAAAAATACATATTAGAGATCACCCATTAGTTATAATACTTTTAAAACTACGCAGTAAATTAATACTCACACCAACTTTCCAATCAGAATTAAATATACCATATTTGATTTTAGCTATTTACAATTTTTTTCCATATTTTGCAAACATTTATAAAAATCTTAATATGCCGTGCTATGAAATAGACTTCAAAATTTTAAATAACCCCCTAAAAACTATAGACTGCGCTATTAATAAGAATGAACTAATGATTCGAGAAAAATTCGCCTTAGCTACAGAAAAATATAAAGATTCATTTGTATTTATATACACTGATGCTTCGAAAAAGGATAAAAAGGTGGGTTACGGTATAACTATCCCTAAAATAAAATACAAGTTCTCTTCAAGACTTCCGACTCTATCTCCATCTGTAAGGCTGAAATCATAGCCATACATGAGGCGGTGAAAATAGCTACTAAAAACACTTAAAAAAGGTAATTATCTTCTCTGATTCCAAAAGTGCTATCCAAAAGATTAATAAATACCATCTGAGTGCCTCCAGTGACTACTGGACACTTAGAACAAAGAGAATAATTTTCCTAGCCAATGAAAATAACTTTGATATCCGACTCTCATGGATTCCAGGGACACCTGATATTCCGGGCAATACTGAAGCAGACATCTTAGCCAACATAGGTAAAGATTTAAACGTCCCCAAAAGAATACTGGTTGATTCCCAAGAATACTATAATCAAATTAAAAGCGATCTTAAAACAAAGTTTAAAAATAATTGGAGTTCACTTGTAAAGAATAAAAACTATAAATATTCAAAAGTTCAAACAAATTTTCCGAGTAAAAAGTGGTTTTCAGATTTCCCTATAAAGACAGACGACACATCACAACAATAATTAGAATGCGTACAGGTCACTGCTTAACCAACGAACATTTATTTAAAATTAAAATGAAAGAAAGCCCTCTTTGTGCGTGGATGCATCGAGAACATGGATCATATTTTTTCGAATGTCCCATTAATGTTGTTCCGAATCTTGATTTATACAGTGAATTTACAAAGATGAATTTTCAACTCCCATATCAATTAATACAATTCTCTCTAATCTAAGTGAAAACTCAATTAACATAATCATGTCCTTTTTAAATATTAATCGAATAAAATTGTAATGCTCAGCTTTATATGTCTCCTTTTTCCTTTTGATTTGTCTACATTTCCCTCCCATCCAACCACCTATGTAGTGCATGTTAGCTAATCATAACCTCATTAAGCCTGTCATAGTCGCAGTCGCTCAATAATTGCTCAATAGCGCAGAATATATTTTAACTCCTTCACAGCACCTAAAAAAAAGCTCAGTCAAAGAAGAAAAGTCGGAGGCCCTCGATATGGTTTAAGAGCCAGACAACATCGGAGCCACCACCAAATCGTGCTGGCGGTTGCCTTGCAGCAAAGCCATAAACCAGACAAGCAAGCAAGCAAATAAAATAACTTTAAAAAGTAAACAAAGGGCAGCCATATTGAATCACAAAACTCTGTCGATAAAATAGGATGCGATTATCGGAACAACCGAGATCTTACGTTGCCACATTTCCACACTGCGGCCAACGAAATACACGAACGACATTTCGTTTTTCCTTTCGTATTTTGTGATAGACTCTGAGAACAACAAAGAAAACAAATGTCAATTTTGATTTGACAAGTAGAAGCAACCATGGCGGCTCACACATGCCGTCCTCGTAAAATTGGATGCGCAGTGGTCGAAGCACTTCTCCCCTTCTATTTCTCTGGTTTAAACGGAGACCGAAGCTGGATTCTGTAAAAATATAAGGAAACAGAATGTCGAAATAGGGATCACATGTCCTTGTTGCCCTTAAAGGTAACTCATAAGTTTGTCACTGTTTTGAAAGAGATAGAGAAAAGTAATGTCAACAAATTTGCTCACAGAATCGGGCCCCGAGTTATTTAAGCCCCTCTACTAAAATAATGACCTCTATGTAGCGAAATCGTCTAAAGGTGATTTTAAATTAGCACTATACAGGCATTCGATTATCGGGTCAACAACAAGATGTATAATTATCCGCATAAGGATACTTTAAAAAGTCGATCAGAAACTTATGTCACGCTAGAGTTGGTCATTAGCAGATTAATTTAATTATTAACTTGGCTGTGTGAAATTGGAACATCGTAGTCTGTGGTTGTAGTCATTTTTAGCTCCTTCCAATGATGTCAAACAGAACCGTAGCCAGGATAATACACATATAACTGCTAGAGGCAGCCTGGCCACTTGGCAGTGCGAACAGAGTGCGTGAGACAAAAAGCTCCATAAAACCAATACCTTTCTCTCGCTCTACGTGCTGACTCGTAGGCGGAGTATATACCCCTCTCCGCCTGCCAAGCAGTACGCAGAGCGGGAGAGAAAGGGATTAGAGTTATAGTTTCCTTTCGTATTTTGTGAGTTATAGAGGCTGCCCCCAAGGGTAGTAAACTTAACAAGGAGTGCTCGATTTTTACTATTTGTCCGCAGATATAGGTTATGTTTGGACGTCACCCGTTTGCCCATTTTGCCCAGAAGGCAGATTTATTGTATTAATTTTTGTTAAATATTTAACTTTTAAAAACTATTTTGGATATGTACTTACTATTAGAACTGTAATGTATAATGTTTTTAAAAAATTAAGACTTTATATTACTTGTAAACAAAACAAACAGGCAAACAGATTACCTCACAAATACCGAATTGACATTTAAATTGGTTTATATGGGCTTAAATGGGATCGAGCACTCCTTGTTAGGTTTATTACCCTTGGGCTGCCCCTAGCAGATATAAGGTTGAAAAATATAATCCAAACTTTCTGATGATTGTAGCTAGGGGTGCCACTACTCAACAACAACGGACTTGAAAGTTTGAAAACTTCGGAAGTTTGGGTAAAATTGAGTTTTTTGTCCGGTCAACTTTAACCAAATAATTTTACAATTAATAAAAACATCATTTTCATTTTATTTTTAGTTTAATTAGCGTCTTTGCGATTTGTTTAACAATGTATGACAAAAATTTACAAAATCTACCTAAACTACAGCAAAACATATGAAATACATAAATAAAACATCCACACAAAAAACTGGTCTCTAGTTCACATATTATATATGTATAAGAATCAGGGATAAATCTATCAAAATGACTTAGAAATGTTATTGTAGTCTTTTATACAAAAAAATAAATAGAAGTTTTTTTATTTCTACGACTGTTTATTATCTTTTCTTAATACAGGGTGGCTTTGCCCTTCATAGGAGTTTTTTTAAAAATTAAAACTAACAAGAAATAGCTGTTTCATAGTTTTGATTCATATGAAAATACAAAAAAAAATACAATGTCATTAGAATGTGGTTCTTCCATCTCCGATGTTGGTTGCAGTCTGCAGCGAAACGTCAGGAAGAAATTCCAATTAACGACGGCCTTTAAGCCCGACTAGAAACTATTATTTTAAACACTGGCCACAAAAGCTTATGCCGATTTACTTAATTTTGATAACACTAAAATTTTGGACTCCAACCGTTTTCAAGTGATAACTAAAAACTATTCTTAAAAGCTACGACTTATATACTATCCGTTGCTCACCGCACCTTTACCGCTATTTGACGGTTCAGCAACGGCTGCCAGATATTCGGAATATCGATACTAGGCTTGCTAAATACATTTTGGTTAATTACAATTATTACAGCTTTTTTAAATTTTCTTTTCTTCCTTTATGAATAATTTTTGCTTCCGACCATGGTATGCGGTGTTTAATATTTAAAGGAAACAAAAATATTACCTAAGACGATGCACCCATTCCAACTACAAGAAATGCCTAAGCAAAACTATTGTACCTGACGATTTTATAATGTACTGTCTTGAGTAAGCTGCAGCAATACTTGTAAATTTAATTTGTGTTTTACGTTTTTAAGTTATTGTATATGGACTTTTAGCTTGAGGTATTCTATTATTATACAGCATTACCTGCTTTTTAATAAATTGAAAGTGTATTGAATATCTACCCACCTCTGTTTCCAGCAAAAACATGCCTGCACGATCGTACATTCAACCAAAAACAGGTAAGGATTGGTCAAGGTATCGGGTTTTAATGTCCAGTGACGTGCTTATTTAAATAGATTTTCCGAATACTTTTTATGTCGCAGGACGTGTTTCCTTAAATTTCCTTTATGTAATGTTTGATAATCACATTGATTGCATTTAAACATATCGACATCTTTCGGATTTTTATGCCGGAGGACATGTCTCTTTAAAGATTTTTTGTGCCGTGTTTGAAAATCACACTGATCGCATTTAAACATACTGATATCTTTAGGATTTTTATGTCGGAGGGCGTGTTTCCTTAAATCGCCTTTTTGAACACTTTGATAATCACAATGATCGCATTTAAACATATTGACATCTTTGGGATTTTTATGCCGGAGGACATGCCCCTTTAAAGATATTTTGTGCCGTGTTTGAAAATCACACTGATCGCATTTCAACATATTGACATCTTTAGGATTTTTATGTCGGAGAACATGTCCCTCTAAAGACGTTTTGTGACGTGTTTGAAAATCACACTGATCGCATTTAAACATACTGATATCTTTAGGATTTTTATGTAGGAGGACGTGTTTCCTTAAATCGCTTTTTTGAACACTTTGATAATCACAATGATCGCATTTAAACATATCGACATCTTTCGGATTTTTATGCCCGACGACATGTCTCTTTAAAGATATTTTGTGTCGTGTTTGAAAATCACACTGATAGCATTTAAACACTTTAACATCTTCGGGACTTTTATGTCGGAGGTTATGAATCTTTAAATTCTGTTTGTAAATAGTTTGGAAATCACAATGATCGCATTTAAACATTTTGACATCTTTAGGATTTTTATGACGGAGGACGTGCCTCTTTAAACTTCCTTTTTCCAGTGCTTGATAATCACACCGATCGCACTTAAACATATTGACATCTTTAGGATTTTTATGTTGGAGAACATGTCGCTTTAAAGATTTTTTGTGCCGTGTTTGAAAATCACACTGATCGCACTTAAACAAATTAACTTGTTTATGTTGCACATTGTGCTTTTTTAAATATCTTTTGTTAATAGTTAGATAATCAAAATGATCGCATTTAAATATGTTTTTATGTAGGTCGTGTGTATTTAAATTGCTTATATACGGTGTTTGATATTCACACTGAGAGCGTTTACACATTTGACCAAATTTTATACAGTGAGGAAGTGGCATTTTTATATTTCGCTTTTGCTTGGCTTGATCATCACATTGATTTTCGTTTTGGATCGGACGATTTCCATATTTTCTTTGTCAAAGCAATTAACCATTATCCTAAAAACCAAAAAGTTTACCTTTACTAAGTAAAATCAATTTTTGAAGATTAAAATCTTTATAAAAGTAGAATTTTTTTTTAGTCCTCCACATAAAATAATTTTGGGAGATAATTTACAGGGTGTCTTAAATTTCAGTACAGATAATTTAAAAGTATATTTTTGAGGTCAAAATATGAGTTTTATTCCCATAAATATTTGTCCTGAAATGCACCACCTACAAGCTACAACCACAGTAAGTGGAGTAAAAAAACAAATATTTTAAATCATGGCTACAGCATCAAATCTCAGGAAAATTTGCATATTCCTGTTATTTTTGGTGGTCTTTACCTTTTATTTGTATCTTAAAAAGGGCAAAACACCAATTTTAGGGTTGAATTGAGGACAACAACTTAAACAAATATTACTAAAACAAGCAGTCACAGCTGACTACATTAATACGTCCTTAAAATATTTATACTAAATTTCGAAATTACCTGCATTGATTATTTATTTTTTGATTATTAGGCAATATACAATTTTCTTTAGATTCTTTAAAACATTATAATATTTTAACCTGCATGTTATCTTTTGCTTGTTTTTGAATAATAGTATAACAGTGCGTTTTTCCTATATTATTTGGAGTTTTTGTATTTAAAAATAAAAACTAAATTTTTTTGCCAGTTGTTCCTTTTAATTTAGACAATTAATAACAACACTGTATAATTTTATCAATTGTAAGTTAATTTATCCTTATTGTTCATTAATAAAACAGTTCACTTGATTGAGATGCATTAGATTGATTGCAAAGTGTTTTGATTACTCAGCCATATCGTGTTATATTAACTAGAAATTTATTATTATTGCATATTGAGGACCAGGTGCTAAAATACTACCTACTATATTTGTGGGGTGACGCCTTTACTGTCTTTGCCATGTAAAAATAGAATATTATTTAACAAGCACATAATGATGGTAGTATTTACTGCCACTTCCATTTGCAATTTTACGGTCAAATATTTTTAGTTAAGCAAGAAGCCTGTTTTGAGCCAAATACCTTAATAGTTATTTGTTTTTACATAAGGATCTCATAGTTTCAGTTCATTAATGTATTCCGTTAACTTGCAATTTAAAAGCATAGAATTATTATCTAGATTTCTGGCACATGGTGTGACTGTGAATGTAATGTATATATCTCATATGAAAGTATTTTTAAGTCGATATATTACCTGGTTTCGGACTCCTCTTGTTCTTCCTCCTTAATGTTAATTTCGTCATTTTTTATTTTCCACTCTTCAAAGGTTATTTCATCAGATTTCTTATTATCAAATGTCACCATGTGTGTATTGTTAACTTTTACATCACTCACCATCTGTTCCGTAGAGAAATCAGTAGATCTGTAAATAAGATTAATAATTTGAAAACTCAGTAAAACCAGGCTAGCTTGTTGTCTTGTTGACAAATTTTTCTTACTCTTAACACTTATGTCTCAATAAACCAGTAAAACTGCTATAATTTAATTAAAAAAAGCAATCTGGGTCTCATTTTAAAAAAATAAATTAAACTAGTGTTTCATATATTCTATTTTAACAAACATAAAGTACCAAATACTTTGTAGTGTACTTCTGCTTTGTACTTGGTTCGTAGTATCTGGTACACGTCAAGAAGTCAAACAAGAGACTTTGTATAAAACATACTTTAATATAAATATATAAAAATGGTATAAACTTATCTTACTGCATCTAAATATATCTAATCGTATCTAATGGTATCTAAATTGTATCTCATCTT
>JAHBCN010024071.1:0-12098 GCA_019359885.1 Listronotus oregonensis | reverse complement strand
CAAGAACATGTTTCTTTGAACAATAAAGTTTTATTTGATTTGATTTGTTTTGGGATTTGATTTGATTTGTTTTTATTAAAGGATACTACAAAGAATATTTAAAATTTTTGGGTTAAAAATTAGATTCTATATCATCTGATATAATATGGAAAGAATGATGGCGCCACTTTACTGCCTTCTATTTAAATGGTCGATATTTTTGGAAGTTTTGTATTTTTCCCAAAAAATTTTTGGGAATAAATAAAAACACGTTTTTTAAAAAATAAATTTCAAACATTGTATGATAGTATTATTTACTTATCACCAAATTTTGTGAAAAAAGAAGGGCAAGATAGTGCAAATAATTTTTAATCCAACCCCCAAAAGATTCTGGTTGTACATTAAAAGTAAAAATTTTTTATAAATGTTTTAGGCATATATTTTTCCCACTAATAACAAACATTCATGAGACAGAATAACAGTGGTTAAAAATGTTTAGTAACCTTTTTTTAGGTATGTATTGTAACAGTACCCGTTAAATATTTTTGTGTACAGTATGTCGAGCTGAAAAAGTTGATAATGCAAGATTAAAAAACCAAAAAATCTAATTTTTTTTTTAAACAAATGGTATTGTCTCGAAAGTTGCCTCCTCTCCGATTTTGATCAAATTTGGTATACGGGGGTTTTTTGGGGCGCAGATTACAAATCTAAAAAAAATATTTTTTCGGCAACGTTTCTTTTCCCAAAGATTTTCATCATCAAATTTGAAAATTAAACAAACCCTCATTTTCCCCTATATTTGTGTGTGTTTACAATTTCCCCTAAAATTAATCAGTGTTAAGTAGGAACACATTAAATTTTTTCGGGGACTTTTGTTATTGCGCAGAATCGGCGGGGCCAACTCGGACAGTTATTTTCATACTGGGCTGCACTTTTTTTTATCGAATGGGCCATAGCATTGGGCTTCCCCACCTTTAAAAATTCCTTGGTTAATTCCGAATAGGCGCCCCGGGCATTTAGGGGTGTCAGGCCAAGTTTCCCGGGCCCGACGCATGCTGGGTGTATATTTACACGAAATGTTTCACTGTATTTTCCACCTATAACAACTTCGTTATCGTTTTACATAAAGATGTAAGATGTATACTCAAATAAGTCTTTTAATTACCTATGAAAAAATTGAGAAAAGGGATGTCAAGTGGGTTTTTGAAATATTCCCATTTTGAAAATCGCTCTTTTTACTACTAACTGACTCACTGATTTAAATTATGGGCACTTCTCGAGGAAATAGAAACTTGAAAATTTTGAATGTGTATATAGGTTTTAAAATTTGCACTAACCTGGGAAAGCCCTGAAACAGTCGTGGTAATTTTCGTATATTTTTTTTTATATTTTAGGGGTTTACAATCTGATTAAAGTTTAATTTCTGAGGTATTTAAATTGTCTTACAATTTAACATGTAAGGCGGAATTTTATTTCATTCAATTAATTGAACTAAAAAGAAGTGATCATACCAAAAAAAAAGTGTAAGTACCGAAATCTAAAATTAGAACTAGTTTTTTTTGGGACTTGGCAATTTTTTTACTGTCGGCCTGTCTTAATTAAAATGTGTATGCTTTTAATTGAGAAATAAACATACTTAATGCTATCTGTAGGGATTAAATATCATTTTTGTATATTCTTTTACAAAACCCTTTGGTTTTTTTTAGGGTATTTAAGATATAAAAGTTTTTTTATATTGTAAAGACAGTACAAACGTAAATTTATTCCCTTTTTTCGTCAAATTTTCTTTGATAAGTTGGAAAAATATATGCAAAAAGTAGATTTTTATTTGGATTTGATCTAAAATTTGGGAAAAAAATCATTTATCAAGAGCATAATGACTAAAACAAAATATTTTACGTCAATTTTTTTTTTATTAAAAATTTTGGGCTGGAAATAAAGTTCCTTTTACCATTTCCCTTTTTTACCCCCAGTTGAATTTTTTGAGTCTAAGTTTAGGTATTTGTTTGTTAATATTTCTTAATAAATAATTATTTTAAGAATTTCTTAGGCGTTGATCATCGGCTAGTTAGTTTGTTGCAAACTGTAATGTATATAGGTAAGTTTGTAACACTTTAATTGGTATTGCACTGCGGTAAAGTTTAAAAAAAACCCCTTAAAAAATTATTATACGGAATTAAGTCCCACGACTTCATTGTTTCTAAATTAAAACCTCCCCCTTTTTTTGAAAATTTTTATGTTTCCCCAAAAACTAAGAAAATTTAAAAAAGCTTTAAAAAAAAATTAAATAAAAAACTAACTATTAGAAAAAAAAATAAGAAAAAAGAAAGCCAATTCACTTCTAAAATGCCAGTCAACTACTAAAAATGTATCTGGATTACACCCATTTTTTATGTAATCAATGTTTCCCAACTGGCGATCAAATTATTCAATTTTAATTTCGGTCAGCTGTTCCAGTCGAACAAAAAAAGTTAAATATTCTTTTTACTTTTTTTATTAAGCAAGTGATTAAGTAATATACGGCCAGTGAACCTTTTAAAATTTTTTAAGAATAAATTCTAAATCACCACTTTTCTTTATTTAAAAATAATAACAATGTATTTTTTAAATGAATTATTTTAAATTTAAACCATATAAGCTCAGTCTTCGGGGAATCAGTGCTTTACTTGATTCACCCCGATCAACTTTTTTTGCTCATAGCCGAAACAAATTTGTCCTAGTAGTGTAATTTAATATAGAAAAATGATGTTTTTTATTTCTTTTATATTTCCCGTACGTTTCCGTTTTCCTTTTTGTTTCAGGATCTACCGGAAAACCGATTTTTGGACAAATATGACAAGATTTTATTAATTTGTATTTTATTATTTAAAAGTACTGTATTATCTTATTTAAGACGCAAATATGTAACAGCTACATTACTTTTTTTAAAGCTGTTTTTACAGTTTAAAAGATTTCTTGTTTCAAATTTTTCTTGCTGGAACTTTTTTTTGCCTGTAATATTATTAAAAATTTTTACCGTTTGAAATTTATTGCTGCAATGTTACTGAACAACTTATTTAATTATTTTGTAAAACTCTAGTATAAAATGAATTCACAAATTTTTAATTGTTATTTATTAACATATTTTAACCAACGCTTGATGCTCCTCTAGGTTAGTGTTGGTAAGTACTGGGAAAAATTGGTACCTTAAAAATTACTAAAATAATCACCAAAACAACCGGGTTGCTGAAAAAAATAATGACATCGTTTTCAAAAAAAAAAAATTTCCCCAAATTTTTTAAAAAAAACAAAAGTGCGTTGCGCAATAGAAAAATTGCAGCAACAAAAATTACACAAATTTTCACTTTTTTTATTTTTTTTTCCGGGTTCCGTTTACCCCTTTTTGTTGGGGGGTCCCCCCAAATCAGGGGTTTCCCCAAAATTTAGGGGCCCCCTTGGGGGCGCGAAACAACATCAAGGGGGCGCAAAAATCAAAAAAAAATTTTTAAAAAATTTTTTTATCCTTAAAATAACAAAAAATCAGTTCAAATTAAAAAAAAATTTATATATGGAAATTTCGTCTGCAAGTTAAAAAACCATTTTTTTTTTTTTTTTGGGGGAAAATTTGGGGGTTTTTTTAATGGAAAATAATAAATTATATTTAAAAACGAAGATATTACAAAATATTTATATATTATCTAGAACAGGGGTTTCCCCAAAATTAGGGCGCCCCCTCCCAAAAAACATAAAGGGGGCGTGAGAGCTCAGAAAAATTATTAAAAATTTTCATCCTTAAAATAAAAAAAAAATCAAAAAATTTAAAAAAAAATTTTTAAAGTAAAGGCACCGTACTGCGAACATGGGAGGTTCCTGGATGATTTTGGATATCCCCAATTTAAAATACCAATAATAATTTTGTGGCATGCATTTTTATTTCTGTCTCGTTTCCCCCGTGGCTCTTTTTTGGTTGGGACTGGTGGGATACGGTGATAAATTCAAAGTGTTATCTGCCCAGTTTAGTTTTAATACGTTTTTTTTTCAGTAAGAATATGCAGTTTTTATAGGCAAGTAACAGAAGCTAGCTGGATAAAACCTTTCCCCGATCGTATTTATCAGCCAAAATTTTTAAAATTTTTTTGGGGTTACGAGACCGCAACGTTTGCTACGGTTTTAAAAACAAATTTTTTTTTCCTAATAAAAAAAAATTTTTTTTCAAATAAATAATGGAATTGAAGTTTTTTTAAAAAAAATAAATTGGGGGCATTCATAAAAAAAAAAAAAAAAATCTTTCAAGTTCCCGAAAATGCTCAAATAAACCACCTTCCTGAGCCAAACAAACCCCCAAAATTGTCAAAAAAAACCCCCTTTTGACATTTGCTAGAATGTTAAGGGTAATAATCGTAAAAAATTTGATTTTACGTGACCCCAGAAAAAAATCGTTGGGTGAAACCATGAAGAACAATGTTTCTTATAAAATTTTCATTGTTATTTTCTTTACAGTTTCACAAAATTGCATTCGTCTAAAATAATCATCGGGAAAATTTCATGGGTTTTTTTTAGTTTGTGGGACCCTATTCATTTTTTAAGCACTCTTTCCACTGATCCTTTGTCAAATTAACCTGTTTACAATTGTATTGATGAAATTGGGGTTTTTCATAACACTAGCCAGTACCTACTAAAATTTTTTTTCTTTTCCCCCTTTTTTTTTTTTTTGGTGCACTATCATTTTAGGGTTTTTTTGGAGTTAAACAACCAAATGTAAAAAAATTTTTAGGGCTCGGTGAATAGTGAAAATTGTGGGGGAAGCCTGGTTGGAAATAAATTAATAAATAATTCCCTAACGCCCCCATCAGGGTTTCCACGGTGATACCATTTAATAATTTTAATTTTTTTTTCCCCGTTCGTGAACACCCCTATTAATAATTATTATTTTTTTAAAAAAAAAAAAATTTTTTTTCTCGCAATTAATCGAAACCTACAACTATAGCTGTCGAGGTTTGATAGTAAAAATTATTTGGAATAAAAGTATTGAGTTGATCCTTGGGGACGGGGGCTTATAAATTTTTTTGCCGAAAATTATTGATCGATAGCTGCGTGCGGCGTTTTTATACACCCCAAAAACGCCCCGGATCGTCCTATGTTCGTAGTGCTCTCGCTTTACTGTATATGGAAATTTCGTCTGCAAGTTCAAACACCTTTTTTTTTTCCCATTTCCGAAATTGGGTTTATTAAAGGGGAAAAAAATATTACCAAAAAAAAGATATTAAAAAAGATATTATATATTATCTAAAAAGCCCCTTTTTATGAATTCCAACGATATTTTTTAATTTATATGACAATGATGAACAAAAATATGCTTAAGGTCCTTTTAATTTTGATATAAACATCCTTTCAAAAGAAATGCAAGAACAGCTTAGCAAACACGACTCAGTGGCGAAAAATGACTTTGGTGTAATTTGGTGATTACTACATTTTGGATAAAATATCTTCCAATCTATCTTTTAATCGCGGAAATGGCTTTGAAATTTCACATACCATTCTCGACAACCTACTTATGTGAAAAAGAATTTTCTATTTTAATGGAAATTAAAACAAAAAAACGGAGCCATCTTGATGTTGCTAGTGACCTACGTTGCGTACTTTTAAAATTTCCTTGTTAAGGAAATGCAGCACTTCGCATTAGATGATAAGTGTTCAAATGTCATGTTTATAAATAAATGCCTCATTTTTTAGTAAAAGAAATGCGCGACCACTTCTTAATTTCAAAAAGGGGGCGCCATAGAAAAAAGTTTGGGAAACGACTGCACTAAATAACTGATTTTTTTACGGTCTTGACACAACAGGCAAGTATTGTAACGACTGCTGAACCATCATGAATCATATAAAAATTGTAATACTGTGTTTCTTTTAATAACAAAAAATAATTATATTATCTTATTTTCTTATTAAAGGCGCAAATATAATTAAACATTAAACTATGTAAAAATAGGAAAATACATTACTCTTTGTAAAAGAACTATAATACCGCATTGTCATCATTAATTATTTTAGAACAACTTTTAAGTACGGATGTAGTAAAAATTAATTACTAAATAAAGATTTATGTAGGTATAGTTTTAATTGAAATAAACTAAACAAAGTTCTTATTATCTGCCATCGTAAATGCTGATAATTTAATATTTCAACACTATGTTGTCACTCTGTCAGTTGATAACTTATTATAATTTTTTATTCTTCAGAAGATTCATTTCCCATCGCTAATAAAATATTATTATGGTGTATCTGTGTGCATTGATTTATAGGTTTATTTCTTGAGGTAAATCATTCAGCCATTATATTTAAATCGCATCAGTACCCATTGTTGGTTCCAAAGTAATTATTGTAATGTAGACTAAAACAAAAATCGAAAGTATTTGCATTATTATTTTTCATCATAGTAATAATACTAATAATAATAATTTTTCTGTATAAAAAATATTATTTATTAAAACAGACAGCTTAGTAAAAAACTTGGCAAGTCAAAAAACAATTGAAGAAAATTGTGTAGTACTTTACGAGGCCGAGATTTTTGGATAGGAACATGGCCCTTATTTTACATAGGTTTTTCAGGTGTTATCTCTCCTTTTTTATTCAATAAATGAAAAAAGGGTAATTCTGCTTAGAATTTCCAGTGGCTTAATCTATTTTTGGCTATAAAAATCGAAAAACGTATTTTACGGTGCATTAACGTGCATTTTTAAAGAAAAAAAAATCGGTGTTAATTTCTACTTTGAAGATAATAATAATATTTTCTTTTTAAAAACTATTTTTTTTAAATTACCTTATTTTAATGAACTGCAAGAATAAAATATTTAATAACTCAAAAAAAATCTTTTTAATTTTTGCAAATTTTTAAAAAAGTATAGAAAATCAAAAAATCAATATTTTAAAAAATATTTTTTTTAATTGTTCTATTTTTATTAAACAATAAGAGGAAAACAAATATTTTATAAAAATTTTAAACAAAAACAAAAGAAAAATAAAATTTCAAGCCTTTTCAATTGAATTTACTCTGAATATTTCCTTCCTATTAATTTTGACCAATTGCTATCAAGAATTGGTATGTCAAATATAAATTTAATGTGGAAAAATTACTTAACAACTGATGTCACTGTAAGCTGTCAGCAGTTTTTCCGGAAAAAAAAATCGAAAAAATTTCATGCAAGTTTGACAAGTTGCCTTGTAAAAACAACTGATGGTTTTACATGCCAGCGTTGCTATATGGTATCGTTACCAACAACAAAGATCACAAACAACGCTACGTGAATTTATTAATTTTTCAACTGAAACTCAAAATAGAACTTACTTGGAAATGTTTCAGGCAAAATTAATGCGGCTGTTGAAAATGTAAAGTGCTCCCACTAAATACATAGAAAACTCACACATCGATCTGGAAGCAATTTATGGAATTTTGCCAAGCAAAAAATTACCAATTACTCCAGACAACAACCATGCTGAGCAATTTAATCTCAAGGACTGGGCATGGAATATGCGTAAAGCTAATGGGGAAGACTACAAAGAACCCTTGCAAATAGTCATGTGGAATGATTGTTGCCAAAAAACTGCAGGAAAAATATTTTTAAGAATTTAAAATCGTGTTCGACCCACGACATTACCTTTAAGCCAGCTAGATAGATGCTCGAAATGCGAAAAGAGAAGTCTCCAGAAACATGAAGTAAAAAAGGAAAACAAAGTTCGCTTCTTGAATATGGACGACTACTACAAGATGGTAAGTCTTAGTGGGATGATATTTAACTCCTAAACTTTCGGTTGCAGCGTAAATTTTACTTTATTGCAGCAGTTGAACTTGCTTGGAGGGTCGGAGAAGTGCTCGTTGCTTAACAGAACATTTTATAGAAGAAATTGATAATTATGTAATCAAAACAGGTGAGATATTGCTTTTTAATTTTGCAACAAAATCTGTAACGTTTATTGTACCTTAGCAGAAAAACGCGTTTACATACGCAAAATACATACAAATATGTGCGCATACTTTTTCTTCTTGGCGTAAATCGTTTTTTTCTTGCAGCTTTTTTAATGTCTTTTTTGTACCACTCTTGTATGTAAATCACGTTTTGCCATTTTTTAGCATCCAAAATTTGCTAGCTGTACTATTTTTGTAAAAAAATTAAAAATCAAAAATGATATAACCACTAAAATTTCTTTTGCTTTTCCAAAAAATTAAAAAAGTTATTACACTACTTTAAAATCTACACTACAAAATATTTTGACATTTAGGTCAAATTATGCATCCCCTTGTTTCAGGCAGACTGAGTATAAATAATAAGTTCTCAGTAAAACTGCACAAGTGGTAAAAAAATTTGTTCCTTAATTCAAAAAACTCTGAGTTTGTCCGGTAATGGTTGCACAAATCCCTGTTAAATAAACGAACGACTAAAATAAACAACAAATAGATTGTTTTTAACACCAAATTCAGCATGGCAATCCAATCGTAGCACTGGATGGTTTAAAACATTCTGTTGGAAGAAATGAACTGTCAAAATGGACAAGAGATGCAGCCTAAAACAGGGTATGAAGACGACAGAAGTTTAAATATTTAACCATTCTATATCAACTGCTGTTACATTAATCTGCAAAGGCCGTGGTGTAGGTGAGCAGCAATCATCAAAATTCAGGTATTCTAAAGCTGCGTCTATCCAACCGTATCTACAAATGGACAGTCAACATCATTCAAATACCATCACCGCCTAAGAACCGTCCAAAATAATGTACCATCTACATAAAGCTTGAAGCTCCCTTGAAAAGACAGAAAATAGACACTTCTTCGAGCCAACACCATCAATCGTTTGATTACCTTACAGCAACATAGAGAATAGTGCTACTACAAACATAATTAAAACAATTTAACCGATATGGCTAACAATACTCCTGTAACCTACAATATCAGAATACATAATTTGTAATTTAAAATGAGTTTGAAGTAATTACCTTTCCTAGCTTGAAAGTTATATTGTTCTTATCAATTATTGTTCTTATTGTTTCAATTAAAAAAAAATGTTGTATTAAAAATAAAATGTTTATTTAACTCCGGTAAAGAACTACCAAATATCCTCGTCCATCAATTTTCCTGTGGAAAAATGGGAACACTCGTTTCTAAGTAATCTGTTTCAACAAATAGCATTCGGGTGAAAGTGGAAAATCCTCGTCTTCGACTCGGATTTTTAAAACCACTATCGCTCGCTATTTGGTAAAACAAATTGTTTGTTTTACCGAATTTTCCCGAAAAATAAATGCACTAGGGATATTACCCCCGAGAAAACAGAAATATTGATTTTTTTCAGTTCTAATTTTTATTGCCGGAAAGGGTAAAGATATAGCCAAAAACTTGTCGAAAGTAATTTCTCGATTTTTTATGACCAAAATAGTGGAGCCTGATTCAAACAATTAAAAAAGATAGGAGGGGACGGGAATTTCTGCCTGTTTGCTCAATATACCTTGCTCTGTAGGTAAAACCTAAACTTTAGATATATGAAGTAGGAAAACTGCTCATTTTGTAGTCCCTAATCGCGCCTGGTTTGGGGTCTTAATGGTAAAATGTAGCGACTTTTTTCTTCAGTGAATAAAATCCTGCCTAAATTTTAAATATTAAGACAATTGCGACCTTATAAGCTGAGTCAATTAGTCAGCCATTCAGTCAGTAGAAAAATAAGCGATTTTCAAAATATCAGAATATCTCAGAGATCACTTGACAAAACTTTCCTAATTTTTTTGCAGATAATTAGAATACTTATGTGAATTTACATACCAATTTTCATACCTTTACATTAAATGAGACCGAAGTTACGATAGGGGGAAAAAGGTCGAAACATTTCGTGTAAAATAACATACCTTCATGCGGTAGGCCCGAACTTGGCTTGACGCACTATCTAGATATAGAAATTTAACAATTTGAAAATTTTGACAAAAATGAGTATCTAATCTATAAATCGGAAATACTTCTGACGTTTTAAAAAAGTTAACCGAACCAGAAAAATTCCCAACCTTCATAGCTTTTTCTATGCAACGTGCACATTTTAGCCAGTTGACAATTTTTTTTTGACAGGTAACCAAATCATTAGGTAGGTAAAAAAAAGTTAATTCCTTTTAAAAAAATTATTAAAAAAAAACCAGGTTTAAAAATTTTCCCGGTTTACCCCCAAAAGGGGTAATTATTTGGGGGGTAAAAAAAACATATTAAATTTTTAAAATTTTGTTAATAACTTTCTAGGGGGTAATTTAGACAAATTAAAAGCCCTAGTTTTGGGGGTCATGGTTAGTTCTGGTTAATTTTAGCGGCTTTTTATTTCCCCCAAAATTTTTTTTAGACGTAATAAATACCATTTAAAATTTTAAAATTTTGTTAATAACTTCTACTAGAAAAATTTAGACAAATTCAAAAACCCTCAGTTCTGCGCATGGTGTTCTTTATCAAAGGGGTTTTTTTTTTCCCCCCTATATTTCAGACGTGAAAAAACAAAATTTTTAAAAATTTTAAAATTTTTTAATAACTTCTACGTAGGGATAATTTAGACAAAAATTTTTAAAACCCCCATTTTTGGTCGGTCATGGGTTCTGTTGGGTTAAAAAAGGGGGGTTTTTTTTTCCCCCCAAATTTTAATTTTTTACGTAAAAAACCCTATTAAAATTTAAAATTTTGTTTAAATTTTTACGTAGGGATAATTTAAAAACAAAAGCCTTATTCTGGTCGGTCATGTTTGTTCTGGGAAATCAAAGCGGCAATTTTTTCCCCAAATTTTTTAAAATTTAGACGTAAAAAACCATTTAAAAAAATTTTAAAATTTTGTTAATAACTTTTTCGTAGGGGGGAAATTTTGACAAATTCCAAAGCTCTCAGTTCTGTCGGTTACGATTAGTTCGGGGTTTTTAAAGCGGGTTTTTTTTTTCCCCAATTATATTTAAGAGTGATAAATCACAAAAAAAAGGGGAAAAGTAAACTTTTTTGGGTTTAAAAGGGGGGGAATTTGCCATGGTTAATAAAAATTAAATTATTCCAATAATTTTTAAACCCCAATTCTGCCATACATAAATTGGGAAAACCTTTTCCTACCTGCCTATTTCCCAAAAGGGGGTACCCCTAACCACAGCAACCTTTAAATTTTTTTTGGGTTTTTTTTTTCTGTCTAGCTAGGCGAACAAAATTAATAAGGGAATTTTTTTTTGATTCTTGATTTGTCAGACTTTTTTTTATTTTTTAAAAAAATTTTTGGTGTAAAATGTTCTTAAATTAAATTAAAAAAATTTTTTCCCCTTTTTTTTCGCATTTTTATAGAAAAAAAAAAAAACGTTCCATCGGAAAAACCCGGAAATAAAATTTGCACCCGGAAGATTATGGTGAAAATTTTCGCCCCCCGGCCCCCCCGGGGTAGAAATAATTTTTAAAATTTTTTTTTTTTAAAAAATGTAATGAAAAAAACTTTTTTGAATTTTGTATAAAAAAAAGGGGGGGTGGATAACTAAAGTTAATTTTGAATTCTCCCAAATTAGCATCGAAAATTTTTCGTTATTTTAAAAAAAATAAGGGGGGTAAATATTTTTTTTTTTAATTTTTTAATTTTTAAAAAAAAAATTTCAACTTTTTTAAAACATCTAACATTTGCATTAAAATTTTTTAAAACTTTTTCAAAAAAAAATTAATTCCCTTTTTCAACGTTCCTTAATTTGCCCCAAAAAAAAATATAATTTGGAACAATTTATTAGGAAAACCCCGGGGAATTAAATTAAAAAGATTTTATAATCAAAAAGGGGAAAAATTAAAAAAAGCCTTTTCGGGGAAAAAATTTTTTTTATAATTGGTGGGGAAAAAAAATTTTAAAAATAGGTATAATTTTTTAAGATTCATTATAATAAACCCCCTAAAATAACGTTAGGGTGGTCGCATATAGAAGACATGCTAAATTGTCACGTAAAAGGCTTTTAAAAAAGGGGTAAAAACAAAACATGGTTTTTGGGGAAGGGGAAAAATTAAATTTTTAAAAACCCTTTATCAGAAGTTAAAAAAAATGTGATTAAAATTTTTTATAACCGGAAAAGGGGGAAAACAAAATAGCCAAAAATAAAAAAAAACAAAATTTTAAAAAAAA
>JAHBCN010024070.1:0-12218 GCA_019359885.1 Listronotus oregonensis | reverse complement strand
GTTATATTACTAAAACTAAAAGTCTTCCTTAAAATACGTAATTTATTTTTTATAAGGTTGTGTGTTTCTTTTATAGTTTTTCAGATATTGGGGTTTTAAATGAAAAAAAATCATTATTATCCGAAATTAAGCTTTTTTTAATTTATTGCTATTTGACTCCTAATTTTGACTTCAGACTGGTGTTCAGCGGAAAAAAAATTTAGTCCGACACCCAGCACAGACCACTTTTTTGTGGTTAGTTGTGGTTAGTTGTGGTTATTTTTAGGAGTAATTCTTAATTAATAAGTAATAATGGAAGACTAACTACGTTTTAAAGGAAAATTTATTAATAGAAAAGTGCTTGATAAAAAGAAAAAAATATTCAAAAAATAAACAAGAAAAAAAGGAATAACGTTATTATATAAGGGTAGGCAGTAGTGCAAAAAAACGGCTCTATTTTGTTTAACAAAATCACTTATTATCGGTGTCATTTTTACTAAATTTTAAAACACCATGCATAATAATAAAAAAAAACATATGTTTTGAAGAAAAATTTATTTAAAAAAAAGTGCTTGGTAAAAGGATAAAAATAATAAATAGTACAAAAATAAACAAGAAAAAAAGGACTTTATAATTGACGTTTTACTTTGTATTAGTTATTTCAAAATGTTTTACAGTATTGAAGAGAAAATAACAATGATTAAATGGTATTACATGGAAAATAGTTATCGAAGAGTATCCGACATGTTCTCTAAATTTTTTCCTGACAGACACATTCCAAGTAAGACAACAGTTCAAAATATCATTAATAAGTTTGAGACAAAAGGTACTGTTATTAATAAATGCAACTGCTTAGAGCGAAATAATAATGTACTAGAAGGAAGAGCTCAAGAAAATAATGCCGATTTAGATGTTTTACTTCATGTAGAAGAAAATAAAGGAATTAGCACCAGGCTTCTTGGCACAGTTGTAGGAAAGGATCACAGCACAGTACTACGCAAATTAAAGAAATATAAATATCATAAACATCAGGAATTAAGGGAAGGCGATGAGATCCGAAGAGCAGATTTTTGTTTTAAAGTTATGGAAATGGCGAATAACGATAGGGACTTCTTACGCAATATTTGTTTTAGTGACGAATGCACCTTCACATTAAACAATGAACCAAACGTTCAAAACATCAGATACTGGAATAAAGAAAATGAACTTGAATTTGTATCTACGAGGACTCAATACCCTCAAAAAATAAACGTTTGGGCGGGTATATTTGGACATCGGATTATTGGACCTTCTTTCTTGAATCACAATTTGAAAACAGACAATTTTTTAGAATTATTACAAAATCAAGTAGGGCCGGCATTGGAAGAAGCTGCACCTGACAATTAAGACATTTGGTTTCAAATGGATGGTTGTCCTGCACACAATTCACGAGAAGTAAGGGAATATGTTCAAAATGTTTTCAATGGACTCACTAAGGACCAAATTACACCATAAATTGGCCAGCTAGGTCTCCTGATCTTTCGCCAAACGACTTCTTCCTTTGGAGTCATATCAAAAATGTTATTTATACAAATTTGAGTTATCAAAATTTAGAAGAATTAAAAGTTTCAATTTCAGCGGCGTGCGATCGACTATCGGCATTTCAACTTCATAATGTAAAAATTGAATTTTATATCCGTTTAAGATATTGCTTAGCTTTTAGTTTCAATGTGTTGTGTTAAAACGTATTTTTAGACAGTTTTTAAGTGTGTTTTTCCCTTTCTATAAAATTGTTCAATTATGTAAAAATCTCATTATGTAGTTCAATGTAATTACTTGTATTTATTAAATGATTACAACCATTATTTTCTCTTCAATACTGTAACACATGTTGAAATAACTTATACAAAGTAAAACGTGAATTAAAAAGTTAACAAGACATTTTATTTATTACTGGTGGATTCATTAAGGTATGTAGCAGGTATGCAACGATTTTACAAATAGTTTTTCTTAAATAACTTTTAATTGCCTTATCAGAAAAAAACAAAATTTAGTATGTGAGCTAACCTTATCAACGTCTTCAAAATAGTCTAATACAATTTCGTTGTAAATTCAATAGGGGAGCCAATATTTTAATGTATCAAAATTTACATGGGATTTCCTATGGCCAGTCTGGCGATGCACCACGGGTAGGCAGTACTGTAAAAAAACGACTCTCTTTTGTTTAACCAAATCTCTGTTTATCAGTGTCATTTTTACTGAATTTTAAAAACACCCTGCATATTAATAAAAAAACATATTTTAATCAAGTTAAATCCTCCACTACTGTCCTTTCGACGATTAATCAAAATTATCAAAGTCCGCTTTGTTAATGCTCGACAAACAAACCGGCCGGGCGACCTTTTCGAATGGCTTTTCCACCGGAATTTTCCAGCGGAAAAATTTTCATTGTTAGTTTTGTGTTGGCTGTCAACCCTCTTGTATTAATTTACCGTTTTACTTTGTTATTTTTACCCGCATTTTTTATGAGAAGCCAACGTTTTTTTTCATTTGGACATCGATTGGGTTTTTTCCTGCTAACGTATGGATTTAAGTTTATTATTAGATTTGAAAATGCTTACGTTTTTTTTTTATGTATTTCTGTAGCATAAAAAATTAATGAGATATGGCCTTTTGAAAGTAGCATTGGTGTGCGAAGAGTACATTCTCGAGACCTTTAAGCTAGAACCACTCTAAAATTAAGGGTTTAAAAAGATTAAAACTCAGATTACCTTGTAGTTCCTAAAATTCTCTACAAAATGGTTTTTGGGTGAATAAAATAGCTCAAATAGGAACGCAATTATCACATAATGGTCCAATTATTATAGATTTTTTTTTGTAATTAATGTTTATTGATATCTGACTGCGCCATATCTTCCTGAATAACCTGTAAATTACTAAAATCAAAAATCCAACCATTTTTTTTTCTAGTATTTTTTTTAACAATAATTATTAAAAAAGTGCATTTTTTTCGTTTTTTTTTTAATATAACAAAAAATGCTGGTTATATCACTTTACTCATAAAAGAATTTTTTAAACGGCTTTTTAAAGTTAAGATTAAAAGCTACAAATTGTATATCTCACATTTTTATAACAGTTTTTGTGGCATACAAAATAGGTGTACTAGGATTACACAAAAGGGGAACTGTATAAATTGTAACAAATTTATTTAAAAAATTTTGGAAAAATTTTAAGTTCTCTAACAAATTTCATCTTCTATTTTTTTGTATGTTCTGTGGTTTTTAAATAAAAAAAAATTGTTTACGTTAAAAAAAATATATATCTAGCAGGTCCATATTGGTTATTTTTGCGAAATTGCGTATTTCTTACCGGGTTTTCCACCGCTTTTCCGTTTTGCTGGCAAAATCTTCCGCCGTGTTTATTTAAAGCTGCATCCAAAGTGGTGGTGAAGAATTCCAGATGGCAACCAGAGCTGTCAAAACTTGAAGTACTTCAAGTAAAATTTTACTTGAAGTACTTTTTTGTACTTCAAGTACTTTTTATTAGGAGGTACTTGTACTTGTACTTGATTAGTTTTTATGAAGATACTTGAATTTTTACTTGATTTGACCAAGTAAATTACTTGAAGTATTTATTTAAGTAATTAAAGTATTACGATGTACTTGAAGTGAAAAAAGTACTTAAAGTAAAAACAATACTTCAAGCAAATAAAAAGTACTTGAAGTAAAAAATCAACCAATTACTCGAATTTACACGCCTTATAACTTCAAGTCCAAAATTTCTGTCAATGACGCATCGCTCGCCTTCAGAGTGCCCCGGGTTGTGTGGGGTCAGGGGAATCAATTCCAGTGGCGTATGCATTTTAGAAAATAAATGATAAAATTTCGTCAAAACATGAAAATATTTTTACAAGCAAAATTATTTTCCCACATTTTCATCAACCCTTTAAATTAGTAACAAGCCTATATTATTTTGGTATTATTCGGATTAATGAAAAATTTAATTTTTTTGCTTAATTTCGCACATGTCCTATTTTGAGGTCATAGAACACAAATTTAAGTTTTTTTGGCGATTTCTCAACGTTTTTCAAAAAAAAAAATCATTTTTTATTTTAATTTTACCTTTCCCGATTTTATTTTGCTACATGAAAAAAATAATAAAATTTTAGTCTTAACACAAATTAAAAATGATGTAAAAACAGAACGATAGACAATCCATGTTACACCGACTTGCCAAATCACCACCGATCTTGCAAATTCAATATTAAATACGATATTTACACGCATTCCTTTCATCAAAAAATATCCCCCCTTTTTTTAGGGGGGGGGGGGGGGTATAAGGAACACGAAAGCCCTAAGATCAAAAACAGCCCTTCTAAATCCAATAACTATTTCGGGTCTTTCAAGTTCCATATTTAGGATTTCCATATCGAGGATATTTTTGATCAAACATTGCGGGCCGAGCAAAGCAAGGTTCGCATACCTTATAAAAATGTCATAAAGAAAACTATTACAACTTGGCAACAGGTCAACATTTTTAGAATTTCGGACGTAAACGTTTTACCTACTTTTTATTGAAAATTAAGGTTTTTTTCCGTGCTTTTTGAGTGATTTTTTTTAATATTAAAATGGTATGAGTTTTTTAAATGTTTTCGTGCAAATGCCAGAATTTAAAGGAATATGTCGTAAAATGGAATTAAACAATTCAATTATTATTCTTTTGAAATTCTATAAGAGGCGGCCAAAAAAAAACAGCTTCTGATTCATGTTTAAAAATCGGAAAGTAGAGAGTATGAAAAAAAAATCGCATTTCCAGTATCCGAATAATTACTAATATTGTTTATTTGCCTTTTAAAACTTAGAATACCGTACGCGAAAAAATATATCTGCAGCATCCAAAGTGGTTAGTTCTGGATTTCGTTCCCGAATACCATGGTAAACATTTTAAACCATTATTTGTTCTTTTAACGTTAACTGAGTTTTTTTTGTAGGCGGATAACTAGTTAAAGGTTGGTTAATATTCATTGTTTACTGAATTAAAAGCACTTAACAACACTTAATCTGTATATACAATCATATACATTAAATAAGATTAACTATAATAAAATTGGCACAAAACAATATCTATATAGGTACTACTATTACTACAAATTTACAATATTTTCAAAATACCCTCTATAGCAATTAAAATTTAAACTCACAAAATCTGTCCATAATCAATAATAACTAAATAAAATTATCGAACAGCACGAAAACCCTGTCGATACGCTTATTTTCATGCCTGTTCAAGTTGTAAACTAAGGAATGTGTGTTGCCACTTTTATTGTCTTCTCGATAACAATGATTTCAATGCATATTGGCGTGCTATTTTAAGTGCGATCGCTGGCTGGTAACTTATTTTCGCGAATTATGACAACGTGGCAATGAAACTTTTGGCCGGTTCACTGTTATTTGAGCGGAAAAGTATATCATAGGCTTAAAAATCATTTACTTGTGTTAGATTTTTATTCAGCCGCTTCGTCGGTTGGGTGGCCGGTATTAAATGAGTCACTGACAGAAATTTTGGACTTTAGGTATAGATAATCGTACAAGAAGAAATACGCGCAATCGCTGCTGTTTCTATTGTATTGCATTACAGCGCTTATTTGAATTGGATCCAACAGCAAGACAGGTGTAACTATTACTGAGAATTGGACTTTTTGTTCTTTAAATCGGTCTTGTGTCAACGTGAAAATTATAAGTGCTCTGGTCTGGTGAAAACAAAAAAGAAAGATACCTAATAGTAGAAGTAAAAAAATAATTAGTTGTTTTATTTAAAAATTATAATTTTTTATCTTTTTATTTTGAAACCTTATTTATATTACGCCTATTATTCCTGGATTAAAAAAATATATATTTATAAAAAAGCAAAAGATATAATAATATGCAAACATTTTGTGAATATTATAACTTATTAACTTCATTTGAATTAAACAAAATTTCCACTAATAAAATGGAAACGACATCAAAATTGAAGTTAGGTTGTTCTGACTTGATTTTGTGTTAATGGGAAATTATTTCTCAAGAATAGGTTTTGGGAGCCAACCTGCTGTAGGCACCCATATGAAAACACCTGCTTTTGACAGATGTATCGGATGCGAACGGGTGCCAACGTCAACCCGTTGGCAACCAAAGGGAAAAAACCCATTTTGGGGAAAACCAATATTTCCTATAATAGTTTAAGGCCCAAGCGCTCACCCGAGTACGGCATTGTAGGCCTGTTGCCATAAATTTGCATACGAAATTTTACATTATTTCGGACATCGGATGCATAAGATCCCGACTTAAAACGGGACACTTAGCAACCCTACTTGTTTTCCTAACTATAGTTTTTACCGACTGGCCTACTTTCCAATGACGTAGTGCTCAGTCCTTAAAGCTTTTAGGAGTTGTTGGAAAACCCCGTTTTGAGGAATAAACCCTCTAACTTTCTTACAAAAAATACTACTCAAGTATAATTTGTTTTACTTAAAGTACTTTTAATTACTTCAAGTACTTTTATGTACTTCAAGTACTTTGGTTTACTTCAAGTACTTTGTTTTACTTCAATACTTTGTTACTAAGTACTTTTTACTTCAAGTACTTGGATTTACTTTAAGTAAAATACTTGGGTGGTACTTCAAGTACTTTTTCAATTAACTTGAAAATGCAAGTACATTTTAATGAATACTTGGTACTTGTACTTGAAGTAACTTTTAAAAAATCAAAAACTTGGTACTTGTATTTGAAGTACTATTTATGAGTACTTTGACAGCTCTGATGGAAACAAAAAAAATTGTTATTGGGAAAACATTTCGGGACACCCATACAAGGACGCGAGGGATTCGGTAAGAACGTTTTACACCCAAAATTTATTTTAAAAAATAATAAAAGAAAGTGACATGGTCTGTCAGAAAAAAAATCCACTTATTAATTTTGTTCGCCAGCTAGGCAGGAGGAAAATAAATCAGAAACATTTGAAGGTTGCATTGGTTAACTGCTAATATAAAATTGAATAATTGGTTAAAAGTGACAGGTGTAAACTTTGTGAAATAACACATTTAGTACAGTGGATGGGGAGAAAAAGGTGTTTGACCTCCGGATTTTTTTGTACAGTTTCAGTTTTTTATGAAAATTTGGAATTAGGCGCTTCTAACCCTCTACTTCAAATTCTTTTTCATGGTGATGTGCGCTGTTTGTTTTTTAAGGGTAAAAACTACCCTTAATTGTTAAAACTTATAGAATAACATTTTAAACCTTAAGATGGGTAAAAGTTGGTTTGGATTAGTTGATTAATGATTGTTTTATGCTTTGAAATACAATTTTAAAATATTTCAACCCTTAAAAATCAACCCTTGTTAGAGCTTAAAGTAAAAAAAATATTTACCCTAAAAAATGATTAATTTACCATAGTAATTTAATTTTAGAATGCTGTTGCTTAAAATATGTATTATTTTTATTTCGAAAGTTTTTGACCCTTATAAATCAACCCTTATTATAGCCTGATTAAAAAAAATATAAACAAAAAATTTATAGCTTGACAGATTTAATAATTAAAAATATCACTGCCATTTTTTTGCAAATTTTCAATCCTTAAAAACCACCCCTTACAACATTGCAATTTTTATAAACCAATATAATAGATTTAAATAGGGAAAAAAAAGAAGAATAACGTACAAAAATTATACCGGTAAAAGAATAAAGTGTACCGGTTTTATAAAATATTATGCTCCGAAGTGGGCTATTCGAATTTTTCGAAAAAAAAGTTAATTGGTTTTTTAAACATAGCTCCTTTAGTCTTAATGATAGAAAGTGTTTTAAAAATAATTTTGTAGGGTTTTTTTAAGAGCTACAAGGCTGTGTAAACTAAATCCTTTTTAATCCCTTAGTTTTAAAATGGGATGAGTTTAAAGAGCTGGAATAAGGTGGTGCTCGCTCGTAAATAGAGGATTTAAACGGCCATATCTGGCCAAATATTTATTGTACAAAAAAATCTATGAAATAAAAACTCTTTGTTATCAAAAAAACTATAATTCGGTACTTTAGCATTTTTTCGTATCTTCAGTATTGTTGGAGTTATTTTGAAGAAAATAGCTATTTTTACGAAATTGCGGAAAATCGTTTTTCCCTTTACGCTCCAATTTTTCTAAAATTAAGCATTTAAATTTGGTTAAACTTCTAGGATGTGATGATTAATAATACATATATATCAGGAATTGCAGAAGGATACAGATCTATTTTAATTAAGAGGGAAATTAGGGGGTTCTTTTTAATAATCTTTTCGTAGAAAAAAGTAGGGACCGAACTTATTTTTACCATAACTCGCTCAATTTTAATGCTAAAAACTCTTGTTTGGTTTTGAAAGAAATGTCTTATTATATACTTTAAAAAAGACCTCATAGGCTTTCCTTGAATAATGCAAACTTTTCCCGCTATTTGACTTTGAATCTTTGAACTTTAGCATTTGACGAACAAAAGCTAACCATTAAAAGCTGTAGCTCGGTCCGTATTGGTTATAGAGAAATTATAAAAAAAACATGTTTTTTAGTTTTTTTTATAAGCTACAATTTTGCTTATTACAGTTTTTTTGATAAATGCATATTTTTGGAGTTATTCGTGAAAACCCATTAAAAACGTCGATTTTTTCGTCGAAAAATTTTTACTTTCAATCGCGAATAACTCGAAAAATATTAGTTTACGAAAAAATGTATGGAACATTTTTTACTTAAAATTAACTTTTTTATCGATTTCTGTAGTTAAAATGCAATAAAAAATTTCCACCCCAAGATGGGGTGGCAACCACCCCCAGGATAAAAGCACACCTTTGCATGATATAAACTTTGATCCTTGGGCCATTCTCTACCTTCTGTAAAAATTTCAGATAAATCCATGCAGTACAAAAAAATTCCTAGCCAAAATGCCCCATCTCCTGTACTAATTATTTTGGTGGCGAGGATTTTCAAGCAGAACGGTGTTGCAGAGGATGAAGAGAAATATTTGCAGCAAATTATTTGGCAAGGGTTTTGGATCTTCGTTTGATTTTTAATAAATAAAAATTAACCCTAACACACAATTTTTGCAAAATAAAATAATGTATAGTACGGTTTCGTTTTTAAAGTGAATAAAGATTTTACTACTTCATTATGACACAAACGTTGAAGTAAACATTAAAATGAATTTTAAAACATAAATTCTAACCTATAATTAACCTTAAAATATAGTAACTTAGGAGTTCAAAGATAGTAAAGTTGTTACTCATATCTTAACTTGAAATTTTTTGAAATTTGCAAATTGTATTTAAATTTATTAATTTAAAGCGCTTCAAATGATATTCTTAATTCCGGTAGTAAACAAATTTCAAGGTTTTCCAGAAAAAAATGCATAATTTATGGATGAGCAGAAATGATTGAAAAAACAGAGACCTTGACCCTAACTGATAGTTTGAAAACTAGCATTAAAAAAAATCATGAATTTTTAAAAGGCAAGAAATGCGAAGTAACTTTAAGTAGTTGCTTTTTTTTCAAATTTTTAACCGATCATGGCCGAATTTTCTCTGCATTAGGGCCAAAAAATTTGACATTTTTTTGACAGTAAAATCAACTTTCAACGTCACATATTTAAATGTGACAAAAAACAAGAAATAAAATACTATGTATATTTTTATTTTTTGGAAATTGGAATTTAAATATAATTTTAAATACTATCGCAATAAAATTCGTAATATATTGTCAAAATATAGAAAATAACAAAATCCGTATATCATAATTTACAGAAATTTTTTGGGTTCCTAAAATTTAATAACAAACCACCAGAAAAATAGTGCATAAAACATAAAAAAAACAAAAGTTGTAAAAAAGTTAGCTTTTCCCATTTTTTACTCAAAAAAACTCATCCAAACTAGTTATTTTTTTTTGAGTAAAACATTTTAAATCTCTATACTGCCAATTGGTTTTTTATTAAAGATTCGATCAGAGATATTTTAAATATTTCTTAGTTGAAAATGCTTGTGAACACCTGTTTTTTGTTCGGAATTGTTTGCACTAGGAAGAATCTAAATGCGGTTTTTTGCATTCGCTTCCAAAAAGGTTTTGTAAAAATTTACCTTTTTTGTGACTTATACAAACCGCAAATTGCATTGGTGCAGCCCAAAATGCATGCAAAAAATGCATTTTTTTGAGACGGCTTTTGAAAAATTTATTAACTTTGTAAATATAAGTAAGATTTTCGAGGTCGTTGATCACGATTTTGATGTTTACATTGACCCATAGCCGACCTGGAGCTCAGGAACGCCAATGAACGTCATCTCCGTGGGACTCTCCCAAAATTCACGCGGGAAATGAGAGAAACTTGACGCCCGGATGTTTTTTGGGTCGCTGAATTCAAATATGGCATCGGCAAACACTCCTCGGACACCTAGTGCTGCGGAACCTGGAGGTAAACGTCATCCCCAAAAATTTTCCTTCAATCAGGCACAGGTTCCGGTGCACTAGGTATTCGCGGGATCGTTTTCAAAATGAAATTTGGATTAGTGCCCCAAAAAACGCCCGTACAATGATTTTCGGGCTGTTTTTGGCGATTTTGTCAGGAAAATTCGCGGGGATGACGTTCATGTCCAGGTTCCGCAGCACCAGGTGTCCGGGGGGTATTTGCCCATGCCACATTCAGCGACCCGGAAAACCCCCTGGCGCCAAGTTTCTCTCCTTCGCCGCATGAATTTTGAGAGAGTCCCACGGAGGTGACATTCAGGGCCAAGTTACGGATGACCAGTGTCGGAGGGTGCTTGGGTGAAAGTTTAGGCCCAAACCCCACTTAATTTTTCGGTTTGTCTTTTGGAAGGAAACCGAGGAGGCCGGTTCCGGTCACCAGGTGCAGGTTGGATCATTTTAAATAGGATGGCGTTTTCTCTTCCTGAATGGGGAGTCCAGATGCGTTGTGTCATTAGTGTTGTGTCTTGATCAGGCCTTAAAGCCGACCCGATTTGGAGTTTTGATATTCAAAGTTATTAAATCTTACAGAAGCCGTCTTAAAAAATGCATTTTTTGAATGCATTTTTGGCTGCAGCAATGCAATTTGCGGTTTGTATAAGTCACAAAGTAAGTACATTTTTTACAAAAAATTTTTGGGAGTGAATGCAAAAAAACGCATTTCAATTCGTCTTAGTGCAAAAAATTCCGAGGTTGATTTCTTCATTGCCTCAACTATTAAGCTTTAAAACCAGTGTCTGTGGGATTTTTATGGTAAAATAGAAGCCAAGTTATAGGCAAAGAAGCTCGAAAAAATCGTTGTTTTGCATTATTTTTGCATTAAATTTGCAATATTTTCAGTTCTAATTAATGAATTTAAATAGTTGACAGATTCGGCTGTTGCTTGATGGAAATTCATTTTAACACAGTATGTTAAACAAAAACACTATTTTGTTGCAATTTCCACTAATTTATTTATTAATCCTTGACATGTTTCACCACACGGTGGCTTCATCAGAAGGTATTTAGGTACTAAAAATACTTTTACAATTTTTGGGATAAATATCTAGGTAGTAAAATTATAATTAGGAATTTCCATTCAATATAAAAAGGTTTAACAATGGGGAACAACTAAGATCCATTTGGTCATTAAGAAGCGTATCAGTATTTTTTAGTTTATTAATTTTAGGTTTTAATAAATTTAATTTTTTTCTTTTGTTTTCAAAAATGTAAGATTTTAAAGTTTTCATTTAAATTTTTGATTTTCCTGTAATAAATGATTAGCGTAATTGAATTTTTTTTGAGTTTATATAGCTTGATTTATGTTCTTTAAACGTGTTTTGAAATTTCTTCCTGTTTGGCCAATATAAACTTTTTGGCCATGAACCACAATTAATTTTGTATACACCCGAACTACTATTTTCTTTATTTTTATCTTTATTGTTTTTGATGTTTTTGCCTAGGGGATTATTTTAAATGCTACCTTCAGACCTATTTGTTTTAAAAGTTTTGCCACTTTAGTCGGGGGTTGGGCCAATTGTTAAAGATCCATGGTATTTTGTATCAGGTTTTATAATAGGATACACGGAATTGATTGTTTTTTGGTATAACTTTTGTTAACTAGTTTGTTAATTAGTTGTGGTTCATATTTCCCTTTTCTTTGCCATCGTTTAATGGGTTAAGTTCAGTATTATAATTTTCTTTTTAAAGTGGAAGATAAATTAATCTATGGATCATACTATTGTAGGCTGCAAGTTTATGAATATAGGGATGTAGAGAC
>JAHBCN010024069.1:0-12277 GCA_019359885.1 Listronotus oregonensis | reverse complement strand
TGCTAATATGGTTTTGGCCCTGGGAACTTACTGGAGTAATCAGTATGGCCCTAAGGCTAGAAAGTTTGGAGCCCCCTGGATTAAAGTAACATATTTATAAGTAAATATATAATAATTAATCAATTTTAAATAATTTGTTACTTAAAGTAATACATTTATTAGGTACCTAATAGCAACCTGCGTATATATTTCTCCTTCGCTGGCTCGTTCCCCCACTACAGCTACTCTACTCTGCTTTGCTTGCCGTTTTTTTTGCATTTTGCACCACTTTCAGAGACTTCTTTTTACCGATTTCTCATTCCCTGAGCGAAAAATTTCAAATATAGAGAAAAATATTTTGTTCTCTTCTTTCATATTATGCCGTTTTCAGAATTAAAATATATTGATCAGCCTTAAAATGGCGAGCCAAGCAAAAAAAGCCCTTAAATTTTTGACCAGCCCTTATTCGAAAACTTTAAATCCGACAAAAACCATCGCGTAGTTAAACTACAATTATTACCTATTATTTCCCGAGAAATTACTCCTTAATCTTTGTACCGAACGGAGATATGATTTTTTGAGAAAAAGTCAATTTTTAGAATTTTTCCGGATTTTCTCGGCGGAAAACCATTTTGTAGGTTTTTTAATTCTTTAAATGAGTCCCATTGAAACCGTCGCGATATCTTTAATCGTTCGAAAATTTAAAAAAATACCTTTTTTATAGTTTTTCTTGTTTAAAACAATTTACGTCAAAAATTCGCTTGGACAAACCCGGGTTTTTATTTTTTTACCATGTTTTTTTGCCTTTTTTTTTTTTTTTGGGATTGGCCTAAAGACAAAATTACAACTACCTCATACATAATAATATATTAAAATGTGATTTCAGGGCATTTAAAGTCAGAAAATAACAATTAATAACTTTTTTAAACTTTGCCATTTTTTACCAAAGAAGACAAGAATAAAAATAAATCATTAGTAATAAAAGTGTTTACATTGATTCGTTGCCAGAAATGTAAAGGCGGAGTTCGCGTCCAGGAAAAACAATTTTTAATCCGGAGTTTCTTTTCTTTCCAGTTCCGTTCGGATTTAATAAATCACACAAGCAGGTTCTAGTAGAAATTGCAGTCAACGTAACGTTCGGGGTCATTAAAATATTTTTTCTACTCCTATATTAGTAAGAACCTAATTACACACCGTCTACTTTATCAGTAAATCTCTAATTACAAACACTATACTGTAAGGGCAGTTACGTAATATATATATTACGTAACAGTTCCACAATCGCATTAGCCGCGAGCCCCCAAAATCTTGAAAACTTTCAATAGATTTTACGTAAAGCTGGCTAGGGAAACAAATAGCATCGCCTTGACAAGCAAATGTTTGTATTACCAGAGACGATTTTTGACGTTAAAATTTTTAATCTGGAAATTATTTTTGTTTATATTAGTAAAATATGAGTGACTCCGATACTGAGATTGTGGCAACGCCACCAGAAATTGCATTGCAAGCTGTTTGCAACTAACAATTTATTGCCAGAAAAATCCAGGGAGGTATGAAAGTATATCAAAAATTTATGGACTGGTGTACGATAACTATGTGAGTACCTACTCAGAAAATGTTTTATTAGCATATTTCGATAATTTAACAAAACCTTAAACCTTCTTCACTTTGGGCTATTTATTCTATGCTACGCACTAATTTAAATATAAAACACAACATCAACATTGAAAATTATCATAAATTACGAGCCTATTTGAAGAAAAATCAGATGGCTACAAGAGTAAAAATCCAAGACACTCACCGCAGCCGATAAAAAACAAATTTTTAAATGAAGCACCGGATAAGGATTTTTGTTTATAAAAGTAGTTTTAATTATTGGAATTTCTGGAGCTTGTAGAAAGCAAGAGTTAAAGAATATAAAAACAACCGATATTGAAGACACTGGAAACACACTTATTAAAAGGATTCCTGATACAAAAACGAAAACCATAAATATTCCGAAAATTTTATGGTATATGTAAAAAATATATAGAAATTCGAAAATTAATTGAAGACACACATATTCAACAATTTTTCTTAAACTTCCAAAAAGGCAAAATAATACGACAAGTAGTTGGCATTAATAAGTTAGGAGCAGTGCCAAAAAATATTGCAGAGTATTTGAAACTACCCAATGCTACCTTATACACAGGACACTGTTTCCGAAGAACTTCTCCTACAATTTTAATCGACGCGGGGGTGACTTAATGGCATTAAAGAGACATGGTGGATGGAAATTTCTGTGGCGGAAAGCTATGTGGACGAATCTATTTTAAACAAAACAATAACTTCTAACAGAATCTTACAAGTCTGTTGAAAACAATTTACCAACCACAACCACATTACTTTTCCCGACCAGGAAGAAACAACACAATATATTCCAACACATCCTATGACAATGAACACCAACGTAATGGAAAAATCAGTTGCTCCCATTATAATAAAAATTGTCAAAATTTTACCATTAATTTTAACAACAAATAGTTTTATATTTTTTATTTCCTTAATTTTAAATCATTACATTTTTCAATACAATTTTTTTGTTTTTTCTTTTAAAATAAAGTTATTTAAAGTTTACATAATCTTCTGCTTTTATTTATAAAAACTAAACATAAAGTCGTAGAAAAAATATAGTACACAACTCGAGGGTAAGTCTTACACACTTCTGACATGGTACTCGCTCGCGCTCGTACCGTAATTTTCGAAATCGTGTGTAATGGGCTTCTTACCACTCTCGGTATGTAATATACTATTAATGTTTTTATATTTTTGACTGGTTTATATATAAACTTTAAATATGCTATGTTATTTAATAATTACCTAAGGTAGTTTACTCACGGTCGTAGACAAAATTATCGCCTTATAGTTAGTAAGCCCCGGTCCCGCAAATCAAACCGAGCGAGGTTGGGATGAACATCTTATATCTTTGTTTCTTTTATGCCATTCGCGCTAAACTCGCCCATCCCTCTCTAACAAAAATTGATTGTTGAACGGGCCGGGACTAGTACCAGTACGGATCATTATATTTTTTCCATTTTAGTTGAATTCGTGATACAGTATTTTGAATCAACCCCAAATTTAGCGCTATTTTAAGTGAGATCAAATACGCTTTTCCAAAAGTTAGAGGTACTCAATGCTTAAAAATATTACTTTTGTAAGATACTGTATGTACTGGGTGTCCAAATTAGAAAGGACGCTGGCTGTATCTCAAAAAATGTTTATCGCACAGCATTGGGGAAAAAATAATTTTGGAAAGTGGTCAAGAGCTGGTCAAGAGCTAGAAATTATTTTCAAGTTTCTGAAATGACCGCTAGGGGGCGTAACTGCAATCTTGAATCTTAAAAAGTGATGTTTTTGTGAATTTTGCTTTATTAACCTAACAAAAAAATACCTGATTTTTAAAGTCGAGGATAATTTGAACCTTTTTTGTTTGACAATTTTTGATGTATCTCTAAAAATAAAGTGGTGGGGGGTATTTAAAGGTTTTTGTAAAAAACACTCTGTATCTTTAAAACGGCTAAGCCGATTTCAACAAGCTTAGGCTTGGGCTATAAAAGTTATAATATTTGAAGTTTTGTTTGTTTTACATGTCGCGAAAGGGCTTTTTTCGATATTTCGACAGAAATGGTTAATTTTCCCAAAAAAATAATGCATTGGTATAATTTTTTTTCATAAAAAAGTAGCTAAATAATGCCTAAACAAGCTCGAAAAAACAGTATTTCGATATCTTGTTTCTTACCTACTATTTAGGTCAAAGAAAATTTTATACGTCAATATCTCAAAGACTATATAACCCAGAAGAAATTTTATGGGACATTAATTATATATTTTTACAAAACCTTAAAAGGTATACCTTAAAAAAATCCTGTAAATTCGATTTATTAAGAATAATAAAAAAGATTATATAACCTTAATTAAAGGTTCCGTAAAAATATATAATTTATGTTATATAAAATTTCTTGTAGCTTTTATAGTTTTTGAGATATTGACGTATAAAATTTTCTTTGGCCTAAATTTTTGGTAAGGAACAAGATATCAGAATATGGTTTTCGCGAGCTTGTTTAAGCATCATTTAGCTACTTTTTTAAAAAAAATCATACCAATGCATTTAATTTTTTGAGAAAATTAACCATTTCTGTTGGAATTTCGAAAAAAGGCCTTTAGCAGCGACATGTGAAACTAACAAGCTTGAAATAATATATTAGATTAGATTAGATTATTTGAGCGGAGATGGCGAAACCTCCCCACGAACCTTACCAGATTTATTGTGGTTTCTCCTATCGTTCTTTAGAGTACCTTGTCCAAGTCCGTCTTCTTAACTAGACTCCAGAGTCTCGACACTGGCCACTCCATATAATTTGCCGGTTTTGGCTTCTCCATCCCAAGCCTAGAAACCTAAGCCGCATAGTGCTTCGCAATGGCACCACACATGTAGGGCTGTTTCTTCAGCCTCCTGGCAGAACCTACACAGGCTATCCTCCACCAGGTTCATTCTTTCCAGATGCTTGTTGAGTTTACAATGACCGTTAGTTGACCTACCGTTATCCTTACGACCTTACGGCTGTGGCTCAGTAGGTCCGATGTAAACTTGGCCGAGCAGGTCTTAATGAACTGCTTTGCCTGTCGTTGTCCCGGTGTTTGTACCCACCAGCTTTGAAACTGTCTGTCTACCCAACTCTTAATAGATGCTTTGAAGAGACCTACCGAGATACCGCCTAATGACTCCGGGCCTATCATTTCCGCGGCTGATCCTCTTTGGCTAGGTCGTCGGCCTCTTCGTTACCTGGATGGCCCTCGTGGCCTGGTACCCAGGCTACCGTAAGTTTGTTTTCCAAGCCGACTTTTTCCAGGGCCTGTATACAGTCCCCGACTAGTTTGGAAGTAACTTTATGGGAACTGATGGCCTTCAAGGCCGCTTGGCTATCTGAGTAAATGACGATATTTTTCCTTTACTCCCTTTTTATTTAATCCTCACGGCGCAATGCACTATTGCTGAGATTTCCGCTTGGAAAACCGTGGCGTGCTGACCGAGACTTAATAATATATAGCCCAAGAATATAGAATATTGGTTCCATCAAGATGGAGCCACAGCACATACAGCACGGCAAACTTGATTTCTTTCTTTGGGGATATTTGAAGAAAAATGTTTATGAAAGGCGTCCGTCTACCATCCAAGAACTTAAAATTCGTATTTCCGAAGAAATAATTAATATTGGTGCGGAAATGTTGAAACAACAACAAAAAATTTATATACAGATTACACAAATGGATAGAAAATCGAGGAACTCATTTAAAGGATGTTATCTTTAAAACATAAATTGCACATATTAATTTTGTTATTTATTATATATTTTTTTCAATTAAATGTTTGTTAGTCTTGTAGCAGATTGTTGAAAATAGGTGATACCACCCCTGTAATTTATTGAATGTATTCCAAGTTTTAAACACATACTGTATATTGCCTAATACGGTAAGTTAACAAATCAAAACAATAAAAAATCTTCCTTATTTTTATTACAAGCAAAAAACTCTATTTAGACTGCTACGCTCTCGAGCAATAACAAAACCTAATTTTGTGAGTTCTTTGATGTTTACATACATACGTCAGACATACATTATGTATGATTTTGCCCTAACAAAAATACACGAACTTTGGATTTTAAGGCACTGAACCTTCCTCGCTCTCTCCGTGCGAGTACAAAGCATTCCTGCATTATTTATGTGATTGATATTCCTGACTAAAGAAAATAATAATATCGACATCCGTGCTGTAAAATTATGCTTTTTAGCAAGTGTAAATAAATATTGTCATATTTCTGCTTCTAGATGTTACTATTTTGAGATAAATTATTATTGTAAAAATGATTAGTAGTAACGATGTTCTTGAAACGTAGTATAGTTTCATTTATCGCAATATTGTATCTAATAAAAAAAAGGAAAATGTATCTCTTTTCAGATTGCTACCATTTTTAAATCAAAGTTAAGGTGAAATAAAATATATTTAAAAAAATGGATATGGTTAAGGTGCAGTGATGGAAAATTTCAGGAAATATGTATTTGGAAATATTTCCGAAAATGTATCAGGAAACTTTGGAAATATATGGAAAAATTATAAAAATAGAAATAAAAACTACAAAAATTAAAAAACCAAACATTTAATGAAAGTTTACCAAATTTAATACCTATAAATGGTCAGATTTGGCCGGATATTAAAAAATGAGTTAAATTTCCAAAGTATTTAAAACCAAGCAAATACCTGGCTCAAAATCTAAATACGAATGGTATTTGGTAAGATAATTGCGCGAATCAAAGAAAGTTAAAAGCAAAATAAAAAATTAATTAACAATATAAAATAGAGTCGCTACTGAGGTAACAATGAACGACACGATTGATAGAACCGTTAACTTACCGTTTTTTTTAGCCAGTAACTTTTTTTTTAATCCGATGGCAAGTTTTAATTTTCGGCATTTCAAATGTGGTTATTTATACATAAGTGGAATTTTCATCCAAAGGTTGAACCGCAAAAACCATTATTATAAATAAAAATTTAAGAATTAAAAATGCAAAGAAAACAGTGAAATTTCCAAAATTAATTACACACGACCATGAGACACAAGTTGTGAGAGGCATATCTTTGTCGATATTTTGTCGATATTTTCCACATCTTCAATATTGTATTCAGCATCAATGCCGTCTTTATAAGAGTGCAATTTAACTTCTTCTAAAGCAAGCAATAGTCAACAAGCAATAATCGGTAAATCCCCGAGATCGAGAATTTATTATTCGTAATCGTCATAATATACGTTACAATTATTTTTCTAATGTAAAATCTGTACTGCACAAAAGTCTTTGTTTTAATGGTTTAAAACGAATTTCTATTTTTGTTCGATATTTCCAAAATTTACAATATATTCAATATTTTCAAGACACGTTCGGAAATTTCCAATATTTCCATTTCCAACACAAGAGATAACAAGATCATTGTTTAAACAATGGAAACTTGTCATTTTTGCACACAAATTGACTTTTTTAACTGTAGTTACAATTCATATTTATAAAGAGGTGTTTACAATTTTCTTCTATAAAATAGATGTAAAAAACTTTTATTTAAGGCCATAATCTATTTAAACAATTGACACAGAACTCAAAAAATTGCAATAATTATTATAAAAAAAGCACAACCAATTTTCTATCCTGCATGAAAATGTTTACTTTTAAAGCCCAGTTGAAAAACATAAAATTGCTTATGAAATATTTGATTTGATTATTGAAATGTTGATATTTTTTAGTTGCAAGAATGCGGTTGTTGCCGATAAAATGCTGACCTTTATAATACCCTATTTTATTTTTTTGTCTATATTTTTAAAATCTCCATTGGGAAATCAAAATTTTAATCATATATCCCGTCAAAATTGCGTTTAAAAAATATTCTGATTTGTTTATAAGTTATTTTTTAAATATCCAGTCGCAGAGAATAAACATTTTGAATTTCAGTTTCGATATTCGTGTTGCCGATAATTTTTAACGAATCTAAAAAACAAAGGTGCTACAGGACCATTTTTAGCTAAGTTAGCTTTTTCGACTTTAAAAAAATAAAATTTGTTTATTTAAAATTATATTATGATTCTAAACGGCAGGAATACATTAATCAACTTAACAATTCCAGTTATAGATATCGAGAAAACTCTACATTATCATAGAGTCGAACTTTTGTTCATATGGACCGCGAGTCAGTAGTTTCATGAACACCGAAGAGTAGTGGGGATGCAGACAGTGTATAGTAGGGTGAAGTAAAAAATGTCAACTTTTGATTTCGGTAACAGCAGAGGTGCAGAAAGTTGTGGAGCGTGATAATAAAGCGATCTGTAAAAAGAAAAAAAACACCCCTTGAGGTGCCCTCTCAAATAAAAATTGTATTTTTTTATTATGGCAGGGTTCTGATCATTTTTTTTTGTAACGTTAGAAAGGCATGTTTCAAATTTGATTACCTTAAAAATACGTTTTCATTTGGTGTAAAAGATTAAAAAAATTTGTATATAAAAAGATATATTTTTTTCATTTTCTGGTAAAAGGACATGCATTGGGGCACTTCGAAATACAATACTAGAGCAATGAAATTTAAAACATGTCTGTCTTATGTTACAAGGAACTTGATCAGAACTCTGCCCTAATAAAAAAAAATTTTTTTGGGTGGGGCACCTTATGGATGGTTTTTCTTCTTAAAGATCGTTTTATTACCACCACTTTCTGCATCCCTGCCGTTACCAAAATTCAAAATTTTTAATTTTCACTCACTCACTGTGCGCCTCGTAAAGATTCTCGTATACGATGTGTAGCAAGTAGAGGCTGCAAAAGTGCTAGCCATCCATACTCCTAATGTATTTAGTTATCTGCTTCGTTTATTCTTCGCGTACTTTAATTTACTGATACCGGACAATAAACCGATACCAAACGGTGTAATGGTGCAGAGATTGATTTTTATGGGATCAGGCTCTAGTGTCCTTTAGTAATAAATGTATCTTTTCTTCGGCTATGCATAATGGTCCATGGTATATATTTACAGAAGTGTCCAACACACCGTGGGTGTAAGATATAGGGTGGCACCTGACATCTCTAGTCATTATTAGAGGTAACATGACGGCCCCTTTGGTACCTTCAGGTAGTAGTGAAATCATATGTTCTTCTATACCTTGAGACCCCATCTTTCTACACGACAACGCTTGACCACATATGACCAGAGAACGGTCGATGGGATCAATACCATATTAACCGCTTGCCATACACCCCTCCCAAAATGGTCTGATCTCTCTTCGATTAAACATGTATAAATTATTATAAGTCGCAGATTCTTAAATTTTTAGCAGGCACCCAAAACTCTGGCAACAGAGGTAGGGGGGAATGCGGTCCCACAGAATTCATTACAGTTGTCAATAATTGGACAAGAAAGTAGGGGTCTTATTACATTATTAATAAACTTAATTATATTGCTAATCATTTGATTTGGCTGAACACCTAGTCACTTTAAGTGATTATCTGCTATACATATTAGCATACAAAAAATTTGTGTCTTTACATACCTTCAGCGAGCAATGTCTCTTCATTCGCATCCAACCTGGAGCACTTATATGATAATAATAATTTTCGACCACGACTAAACGTTTCTAGCAATTAAAATGTAAATTTTGACAGTGATAAGTTAACCGGAGAATGTAAAAACAACTTAATATGTTATAAGCTTACGGCTTTGTGCCAAGTGTGAATGAGTACGCACGTGTACAGCAAAGTAAAAATCTATTATCGATAACATTTTTTTAATGTTGACGTGGCTAGGATTTTTTATTTTGGGCAAATGATTTACTATAAAATATGAAATAACTGAAACTGATAGAAATGTCGATGAACTTGTTAACAAATCTCATTGCCCTGCGTAAGATAAAAAAAACTGTTACTTTGTTTGGTTGATGGTTGTACCAGTTTTTTTTGAGTTTTGGTTGTCTTACAGAGGTGCCAGTGGATCATTTTAGCAACATTATTGTGCCTCAAGATGTACTCTGTTTCTGCATCCAGCGACTAGGTGGTCAATGGTCTCATCTTTATCCTTGGATAGTTTACATTTTGCATCACTGGAGGTTTTTTGGATGCGTGTTTTTCTTACGTTGGTTGATAGAGCTTGTTTTTGGGCAGCAAACATGGTTGATTCATGTTCTTTCTTTATTGAGCCCACGGCCACCCAATCCCACATCTTTTTTTGTGTCTGCCACTCTCTCTATGTCTCTTAGGTACTTTCCATGAAGTGGCTTGTTTTTCCGATTCTCCATTCTTTTGGAAATTGTGTTTTCCTTTTATTTTGCTTTTGTTTCATTAGTGTTTAGTCGGCATTCTGCAGCTGCTTCTTTGAGAAACACTTCTTTGCTTTTACTTGGGTATGCTCCTAAGCTCCTTTTTTCTTCCTTAACCATTTGTTGGATTTGCATTAGGCCTCTTCCTCCTATTCTTCTAGCTAGGTATATTCTATCTACATCGTGCTTGGGGTGCAACGCGTGAGCATTCTTCGGGTTTTTTTGTCCAGTTCTTCTAGGTCTGTTTGCGTCCAATCGATTATACCAGCCGTGTATCTAATCACCGATATGGCCCATGTATTCAGTGCTTTTACCATATTACCACTGCCAAGACTTGACTTCAGGATTTTTCGAAGTCGCTTAAAGTATTCTTTTGATGATCTAGCTTCCATTTCTTTATGTAGAAGATCTGATGCTTCCATTATCCCAAGATATTTGTAATGGTCGGCTTTTAACTACACACCTTGTCTTTCCACAACCTTACCTCTTTTTAATGCTAGAACAGCACACTGACGGTGTTTAGGAGCAACTCTATCTTAAATATATAGTTAGTTTTTTTTAATGTAGATAATCATAGAATCATGGCATTTGGGCAAGATATTTTTTAATGATTTCTTTCTTTCATTGCATTGTTTTATATTGATTATTGGAAAACGGCACTATTTAGGAACAAAATGCGCATGACAAAAACGTTTCTTACGTGATGAAAAAAGGTCAAAAAACTGTATAAAATAAAAAGAAAGATGTGTATTTTGTTAACTCTTAAATATTTGTTAAAAATTAAACAGCGTTTTAAATTAGGTATATATTTTAAATTTATGACTTAATGTCACAAACGATTTATATAATTTGTGCATTACGGCATACATTATAAAAAACTTCTTAAAGTTTCTCAAATATTTATTTTATAAGTTACTTGGGGACATAATTTATTTTTAAATTGTAATATATTATGGCAATATGCAAATTAGTGTTGCATTAACCTTGAAAAACATTCAAAAGCTTTCGGAAGCCACCATTCACCGCGCTGTGTTGCAGAAATATTGTCAGCTAAATGATCTGGATTTCAATGTAGCCCAAAACAGAGATTCTACATTTTTCATAACTAACTTTAATTTAATTAAATTAATCTTAATTCCATATTTATATTCATCCTTATGGAAACCCACTTAAGGAGAAAAATTATGGACTTTTAGTTAAAGTAGAAAAAATATAGGAAAAGTTTATGCACAAGATTATTCAATGCATATTGCGATGCATTATTCAAAGTTTGCGAAATTGTTAACTTGGACATTTAAAAAGTAATTTATTATACACAGGTGCATTTTGTTTTAAATTCCTGTAATATTTGTTGGAAAAACTCAGCAGGTTTCAAAGAACTATTTTTAGTTCATAAACGTATTGTTAGAACAATTCTCAAATATTAATGATATTTTTAAGCAACTAGAGATCTTACCAATTTTATCTATGTATATTTTATCTTAATTTGTTAAAGAAAACCGGCACCTAATTATCTAATTATCTGACAGAAATTGGTCCTATAATTAATGACAATATGTAAATATCTCAGCATTTTGTTTATGCGGTGTTACCAATCACTGTCAATCAGCCCTTTTTTAATGGATGGCTATTAAGTTATTCTGCCCGAAATACTTTTATGTGATTGTATTTGTTGTTCGATTTTTTAAAAATCACCATTGCTCATGTTGGTAGCTTAGAAAAAACCATTATCACTTAAATCCTTACAAACTTGACCAAATAATTGGAGCAAGTTTAAACTTATTGTTAATAAATTGAAGTACAAAATTGTGGCAAAAGATAATTACACGTCAAAATAAATTGAATGTTTTTACTTTAGATAGGATTTTTTCTCAGTATGTAGATATCAAAAAGAAGGAAGAGATTATTTAAAAATCTAAGTTTGCTCTACTTGAATCTATTTGTTTTATTGTCGTTTTCTTATGGATATGTTGAAAGAAATAAAGAAATTTGCGTTCATATTCATTTTCATAACTAATAATGTGTCTTACTTTTATAAACAACCCTTTATGATAAACGGACCGTGTTTAAAGAAACACATAATTTTTACAGACATCTAAAACGCTATAATTTGTATTCAGCATATTCATATTCATTGAAATACATTCCTGGCAAATTGTACCATTATTTTTGTAATGTTTGCCAAAAATTTCATTTTTTAAAGTAGTTTAACCAGCAGACATGACAAGGATAAACAGCTTCTAATTATATTTATTTTTAAAGAGAATTTGATTTTTTATGCTTAATGGAATTTTAAACTTGTTTTTGCTTTCATCATTAGAAAATTGATGTTCACCTAGCTAACCTGGCGCTTAGTTAAAAATTAATATTTTCATCAAAGACAGTTGACGAATAGTTTAAATAGAAATATGACTATGATT